>WAAG01009430.1:0-73304 GCA_013390105.1 Tichodroma muraria | reverse complement strand
GGATGGGGAGGAAGAAGAAGAAGGGGCTGAGCATTATTGGAAATCTTTTTAATCCATAGCCACAGCTGGTACCAGTCCTAGACCCTGATGAGACATTTATGGTCAGTTCCTCAGGGCAGGAGTGCCTTTGACTAGCTCTGCATCTTATCACGCCCAAATCACACACTTTTAGAGCTAAATGTGAAGATTTCTGGCCTTATCTCCAGCAGTTCTCTTGAATATTGCTTAAAACCCTCCATAACTTAAAAATCCCAATCCAAAGTAAAAAACCCCAAACACAAAATTAAAGGGTTTATTAACTTCCCTCTTCAAACAACAGGGGAGATCCTTTGGGATGTTCTCAGTCTGGTTATGGTGCCTCATTTACTTAAACCAGGTTTGAGGTAGAACAACTGTCTTCATTCACTTAAACCTGGCCTAAGACAGAGCTTTGCAAACCCTTAAGATACAAAACACTCCTGGCTCTGCACAAGTCAGGGATTATCAGGCTGGTTTTAATTTAAGAGTCAAAATACTCCAGCCAGTAAAAAGGAAAGCCCCCACTCCTCTCCTGGAGCTCCTCCCAATTCTGAGTATCCAGAAATAAACCACACCCAGCAGGGATTATAATTAGAAAGGAACGTCACCAGAAAAAGGGGGGAAATGGCTCTGTCAGCCTCAGGTCTGTTTTGGCTGAGTCTGTTTTCTCCAGAATGTGTTTTGTCAGGAATGCTGCACTGGGATGCTGATGGCTGTGGAGACTAATTCTGGAATATCTTCCCCAGGATCCTGCTGAAATGAGGGATTTCAGTGTTATCTGTAAGAGGAAAATGAGCTTCCATTGCCTGGGAATTGTCCTGCAGTGGGGAAACCTGGAGACCCTCGACTGGATTTTCTGGATGAGGCAGGAACATTCCTCCTCTGGGGCCTCATCAAACAGGAACTTCCCCAATGTTCCAACTGCACGCAGGAAAATCCCCACTCTCCACCTCCTCCTCTGACAGCAGAATGAAAAGCCCTCCTTATTTTCTGCCTGGCCTGGAGCATTTCCTGAGGAAACTCTGGATGCCTGAGACACCGGGATGTGTTCTAAAGAGACATCAGATGAGACAGAGGCAGATATTCCAAGCTGCAAGTGGCATTCCCATGGATGTTATTCCAGCACGGGCCCCAGGGTCCCTGACGGACACCAGGCACTACAGGCATTCTCTGGCCAGAATTTTCCCACTTTGCAGATGTTTTGTGGCTGGGAATTTCCTTTTAAATGTCTCAGATATGTGGGAAAATTCCCTGCAGAAGCTGCAGTGGCCACTGAACCCTGACAGCAATGCTTTGAGCACTTGTCTGGACACTTCACTCCAGAGTTATCCCTGGATAAAAAACTCATCCAGAGTTATCCCTGGATTTTTTGACCAAAATATCCCACTTTGATGCTGCTGCTGTCATGGGTCTCTGTGTTTACAATGTTTTATTCCCTCCATTCATTAATATTTAATTTAATGAAGACAATCCCTGTCTTTACACCTGGTTGTAACTCCAGGGTTGTGTTGGGAGGCTGTGATTGTTTTTCCAACCCTCTGGGAGTGTCTGTGTTCGTTTATGGATTAAAGATGGGTGTAGTTCTCCGTATTTTCATTCCTGTTCCTATTCCATTCTTGGAGCTTGGCTCCTTCCTCCAGCTCTCCAAGAACATCTTTAATTCCCAAGGGTGGTGCTTAATGAAAGGCTTTGCAGCTTAATTTAGTGACAACGGTATTTGTCTTAAGGTTTGGGAGGGAGTGAGATCAAATCCAGGAGGAGTTCCTGTTTTATTAAAAAATAACTCTGGATTCTTATTCTCTGCATGTCAAAGGGATCCCAACAGGAGCACTTCATTATCTTTATCTACTCCACCACTATTCCTAGTATTATTTAAACAGCTCCTGTTTGAGAGGCAAAACTTCAGCTGCAGCAGGTGCTTGAGCTCCCAGCCCTGATTTTTAGGAGATGTTGAAAGCTGCATCCCTGGAATCAGCATCCCTGGAATTTTTGTGCTTTCACTTTCTCTGTGTGTAATCAGCTGCCAAGGGTGCAGTGGGAGCTGTGGGGTTTTCCCTCCACTGCTCTTCACTGAGGATACACTGAGGAGTAACCCAGAAGGAAATTGTTCAGCTGCCAAAAACTTTGGGTTTCTCTGGGAGGGAATACAGGAGTGCTGGGAGAGGGTCCTTTCTGTCCCACCAGTCCTGGACTGGACATTCCCAAGTCCAAGCAGGGAAGTGTTCACCATGTGCTGCTTTGGGAGAGGAACTTTCCAGCCAATCCTATGTTTTACCTCCTTCCCAGGTTTTCCTTGTGCAATTCCAGGTTTGTAAACCCTCCAAAGGAGGATAACACAAACTGCAGGGGCTCATTGACGGGCACTGTTGAGTTATAAACACATTTGGCTGTGCTGGGAATGAATTATGGATGAGGAATGTGGTGTCATTGTCACCAAAACGATGGAAAAATAGAAACTCTCCAACAAAATCTTCTTAAGTGTTCAGAGAATCAGGAATTACTTTATTCTAGCCAGGATATGCAGTAGAAATTATTCCATCCACACATGCCTGGCTCGTACAGTGAAAATCATCCCGTCACACCTGGTACTTCACCAGATTTTTCACGGATTTATACAGACAAAACCCAAAGAAATTGTCGTTCATTGGTCCTAAATTGCACAATTTTTAATATTCTATCTCCTACTGGTTATTGATCCCTCTTCCTTTAGTGCTAATTTGGTCCTCATTCTGTGGGTGTCTTAGCGATCTTTTCCCGGCCCAGGTGTCTTTGACTGCCCCAAGGGGGGATGGTTGTTATGGTTTTTTTATTTCCTCTGCATCTTCTGGTGCTGCCTTCAGTTTTGGCTTTTCTATTTTTCAGGTTCTGTGCTGTTTTAGTGGGTAGTTCTGCGTTTCATATGAAGCGTTGGTGAGCTCCTCACAGAGCTGGTGAGACAAAACCATTCCTTCTCTAGCTTGGCACCAAGGACAACCAACACAAATTTCAGCCCAAGAGCAAAACCAACAGTGAAGAGAAGAGAGAAAACAAGGAGGATGGAGCTTCATAGCCTGATTAACCATAGCTATAATTGGGCAATTAACTCCAATATGCTAATGGACCAAAGCTTATAAAAGTGTGGGACCTCATGACCGGTTGTCCATTTTGTGGCCATTTTGGGGTTTACCTTGGCTGTGGCCCAGCCGGGCTCCTGCACTGCCCAGGGTGCATCCACTGAGGCCTTTTAATAAATCCCTACTTTGTCCTTTTGCTCCGTCTGGCCTCTGCTCCAGGTCAGCCTCCAGAAGTCTTCACTGTCTCTGGCAATTTTCTTTTTGTTCATTAAAGCTCATCAGGCCTCACCCAGCAAAACTCAACCCTCAGTGAAAGAGTCTTTTAAAGAGAAAACTGCAATTCCCTTTCCCCTGGGCAGAGGCAAACAAAGCCCTGACTAAAGTTAGAGGATTTTAAAAGTTCTATCATTTCCAACTTGATGAGGCAGAGGGGAGAGGTCCCTGTGGCTCACACGCCAGCATTCCCACATTCCTGCCACGGCTCCAGCACATCCAAGGGATGCTCCAGGAGGTGCTCTCACTCCCCAACGCCAGTGGTGGTGATCCAGCTGCAAAGCAAGAATGAGAATTAATTACCAGACACACAATCCCTGGGTCAGTCAAGGGGGATGAGTTCAACCTTCGGAGTGCTCTGAGCTGGACATTTGCACATTACCACAAATCCCCACATTTTTCCAGTGAAAGCAGGAATTCTTGTGAAATTTCCATCACCAGCACTGGTGGTGGGAAAGGAACTTTGCCACCAAAGTGCTCCCCACATGGCAAGGAGGGTTTGAAAGGATTATTCAGCTGGAGGAAGGAGGGGTGAGTTGGGAGGGATCAGGGAAATCAATGAGCCATGGAGGATTTCAGAGCCAGCAGATGAGTCTGGGCTGGCTCCAACACCCTGGAGTGAGGAGAATTCCTCTTCTGAACATGTTCTGGAGATTTCCAGGGGCAAACCTGGACTGAAACACAGTGGAGAGAGGGGTGAACACATTGATTCATTGGAATTACTTATCCAAGCCCACAAGACTGGGACGGAGCGAGGGTTGAAGAATTATTTCTTGATGAAATAATTCTTTTTTTGCAAGGTATTGGTCATGAATTTCAGCCCCAGCTCAGCTTTTTCTCCTGTCTTGACTTTAAGGTGCACAAATTCCCGAGTTGCTTCTGGGGGTTCAGACTTTATGTGGCTTTGCAGGAATATTTTGTGATCAGCCTCCCCTCAGTCCCTTCCCAGCAGAGCTCCTGAAGCTCTTTGCAAGGTTAGGGCAGAACCAACTGTTTTGCACCAACTGTTTCCAGCTCATGGCTCTGTCCAAACGTCAAGAAACAGAAAGATTTTTCTCCTGACACCTACAGAAAGACTTAAAAATTGAAGTGTTCTCATTGCAGCAAGAAGCAGCTTTTGGATCCCTGAAATGCTGTCACTTCATCTTCCCAAACCCAAGAAAGAACAGGAAAAAAATTGCCTCCCAATTAAAATCCAGTCACAGTTTTTGTAGCTTTGTTTCTATAAGAAAGATTCAGATAAAATTGTCCCCTTCAGTTATTTTTTCCTGTCACCTCCCTTCCACTGATGACAACTTTCTTTGCTCAAATAGCCTTGATGCCTTGGGAAGCTTTTGCAGTGGAGCTGGAGGGTTAATTCCCCCTAAATTTAAATCTGTTCTGATATAAAATGTAATCTCCTGCCATCAGCAGCTCCCAGAAATGCTGCTTTGCTAAACTGCCCCGTTTCCAAGCTGTGCCTTGATTTACAGTTTATCCATTCACCGCTCTTTTCGCATTGCTAGTAAAGGCTTTTATTAAGGATGACAGGAATGTTTTATCCACCATCATAAACAGGGTTTTATTAAAAAGAAAAAAAAAAACACAGAAAGAGTTGGAATGATAAAAATGCAGGTTCCCAGTCCTCTTTTCATAACTTATTGGGGGAGACTTTCCAGCTGAATCAGCTGCTGAGTTGCTGTGTTTTTCTCTGGGAGGATGCAAATTTAAGGGATTCGGGGTTGTAACTGTGATACTTTCAGGCTCTGGGGTACCCATAATTACTGCCTGAGGGCTCAGGATTTGGGGATAGAAACAGGCAGTTTATGGCATTCATCCTGCTGGGAGTGCAGGAGTCCTGCCGGGCACCCCAGCCTTCTTTGGGATACACCACATTTATCCTTTCCAGTTGCTCTCTCTCTCTCAAAAGAAAAGGATATTTCATGTTTTTAATCTCTCCTATGAATTTGCTTTTTCAGGACTAACATTAATTAGTTGAGATCTTGGAGCAAAGAGGTCCTAGGGTTTTTTGAGAAGCCGAAGGACAGACAACTATGACACATTTCAGGACCAATCCCTACCAGTGGAACTCCCCCATCCTGCTGAGCTTTTTCCAGTATTCCCTGCATCAATCAGAAAATTCCAGGATGGTTTTAGTGGGAAGGGACCTTAAAACTCATCCAGTCCCACCCGCTGCCATGGGCAGGGACACTTTCCACTATCCCAGGGTGCTCCAAGTCCTATCCAGCCTGGCCTTGGACACTGACAGGGATGGAGACTCCACATTCCTCTGCTCCACCACCTTTATAGCAAAGAATTCCTTCCTAAAATCTAAAGATGTCTTCCTCCAATTTAAGGCCATGGAGTTCTGGTTTCAGGAGTCTTCCAGATGTGCCACCAAATTTTTGGGAATATTTGGATGTGGCTCCAAAGAACTGTGTCAGACTGGTTGTTCACTGGGTGAGATTGCTGCTGTTCTTTAAACTTTAAATTTTAATGCTTTTCAATGTAATGCTTTTGCACTTCCCTGCTGCCCAGTGCCCCTCAGTGTCCTTGACTGGCTTATTGAAATCTGCTGCAATTCCAAAAAACGCTCAGGAGGTTCTGAAGAGTCTGAGGGAGCTGCACACCATGGAGTCTTGGAATAAGCAAGGTGGGGAAAGACCTTGAAGATCACCAAGCCCAACTGTCCCAATATTCACCACTGACCCTGTTCCCAAGTGCCACATCCACAGGTTTCTGGGACACTTCCAGGGATGGGGATCCAGCACTGACTGCCCTGGGCAGCTGTGCCAGTGCCTGACTACCCCTTCCAGGAAGAAATGTTCCCAAAATCCACCCTGAGCCTCCCCTGGCCCAGCCTGAGGCCGTTCCCTCTCCTCCTGTCCCTGTTCCTGGGAACAGAGCCCGACCCCCCCGGCTGTCCTCTCCTGTCAGGAGCTGTGCAGAGCCACAAGGGCCCCCTGAGCCTCCTCTGCTCCAGGCTGAGCCCCTTCCCAGCTCCCTCAGCCTCTCCTGGGGCTCCAGCCCCTTCCCCAGCTCCGTTCCCTTCCCTGGACACGCTCCAGCCCCTCCAGGCCTCTCTGCTCAGGAGGGTCCCAGAGCACTGGAGGTGCCCCAGCAGTGCCAGCCCAGGGGTTCTCCACTCCTGGTGATGTTCACACAACATCTCAACACTCCAAGCCCCTCCCCAAATCCATCCTCTGCAATGCCACCATCAACCCACCCTCAGGACACAGCAATTCCCAAAACAAGCCTTCCCTGGGGCCTCTTCCCATTGGAAAGGAGGGATTGAGGAGTTTATGGCTCCAGCTGCTTGGACTGGATCCCACCAGAGGCTTTAGCACACGCCCTGCCCATCTGTCAAAGCATCACTTTGGGAATCTTCACATTGTGCTGTCCTTTGCACATGGATCCAGCTCCAGCAAATCCCTGGATCCACTGAGGACAGAAATATGTGGTGGTTCCTGTCCTCCCAAGGCCATTCCCAGGCTCCTGGAGACCCTGCAAGTCTCCAGTGAAGAGAAACAAAACAATGTTTGAGAGATGAATTTGTCGGCACAAGAGGACGGTGATGTTTATTGACATCAATGGAATAAATAAACAAGGCAATAAATTTGGAATTGCTGCTGGAATTACTTGCTAGTGCTGGATATTGAATTTTACCTGTTTTTATTGTTTGTGGAATGGGCTGCTGGTTTATGCATCATCATCTTTTTGATATACTGATTCTGGATGATTTGATTGTGTATCCTGGGAAAGAAAGAGGGGAAAAAAAATATCCCTGCCAAGCCTGAAATGTGCAGATGAACCAAACCAAGGTCCCAGAGATAAAAATGGAATTATTCCATCCCAGTGTGACAAAGTGACCTGGCTCATCCTGGGAAACGGTGTAAGAGGAAATGCTCCAGGAGCTTCCAAGGCACAGTTTTCCTCCCAGATTTCTGAGCACACAAAGTTAAGAACTGGGAAATAAAATTGTTCTAAATCTTGTGAGCTTTTGCTCTCTGACAAGTCCCTCGTGTGATGGGGGGAGTGGTCCAGGATGGTCCAATCTGGAGATTCTTCCCAAATTATTTGATTTTGCAGAACCAAGACTCGCTTAAATCCTGCCCAGAGATCTTGGTTTTTCCTGGGAATTTTGAAAGATTCTTTAGTTTTACCCCATTTTGATTTTTCCCTGCCTTAAAATCGCTGTGATTTTGCAGCTGTTTTTGCCTGAGCTCTTAGGGAATTAACTTGCTTAGTGTCCATATTTCCTTGTATCCGAGGAGTTTATGGGAAGAACTGTGACTCTTTGGTCCTGGGTACCTCTTACTCTTCCCAAATTTTTTGACTGAAAGCACCAGCCAGGGGCACAGGTCCCTGTAGGAGCCAGGCAGCCCATCCTGATTCCCTTAAGATCCATATAAAAGGGCTTAAAACCATTGTAAAAGGGCTTACAACTCATGTCAAAGCAGCATGGGAAGGCTTCCTGGGCTTCCCTTTTCCTCAGGAGCAGCCTCTGCTCCATGGCTGGGACTAGGACTTCCTTGGACCTCCCACCAAAGCTGACCCTGCTCAGGGCCCTGCCAGGATTCAACCCCCAGGACATGGCAGGGAGGGACAGCAGGCCCTGGAGTCCATGAATGGGGACTTTTGAGATGGGCACTTCTGAAATGCCCCAAACTTTCAATATTCTCTTCTAAAAGGAGGACAAGGAAGCATTTTGGTTCCAAATTAATCCGAGCCCAGCTGGCAATTCCCCCCAGCTGGGCTTCTTGTCCCAAGGAGAAGGAATTAACTCTGGGATTGTCCCTTCCCCAGCAAGAACAGGACACTCCCCTGCTTTCAGTCAGGCCCGAAAAGAGTAAAAAAAATCCAGTGTTCAATGGTCAACCACCAGCTGGACCCTGAGGTTTGCCTTAAATCATCTCCTGACTCTTCCTGCTTTTCCTAAATACAGTTTTCCCTCAAATCAGTTTCTGGTTCTTCCTGATTTCCCCAAATGCAGGATTCCCAGCACAAGAGCTGTTCCCACAGAGCCATGATAGCCCTGGATTCTCCTTGGAGAGCTCCGGGACTCCTGTGCCTCCATTCCACCCCTTGTGGGGAAATTTATCCAGGAATTTAATACTATTTTGAAAGTTGATCCCAGGAATGTATTTCTTAGCCCCCAGCACTACTGCAGCAACACTGGCATTCCTGAGCACAGGAATTCCCTGCCAAGTGCTGTCCCACTGCTCCAGCAGATTTGAAACTCTTCAGCTTTATGGTTTTCTTTTTATTTATTTCTCCCTGAATCTCCCCTCCTTCTTTCCTGGCATCTGCAAAGAAGCTGGAGAGCTCCAGTTCCCAGAGGAGCCTCCAGAGCTGGAGCAGCTTCTCCCCTGTCACAAGTGTCAATCAGGAGCTGGATGGGGTCTCTCCTTCCCAGCCAGGGGTGGGATCTGATTTCCCAAGTTTTCAGCGTGATTTGTGTTCAATGATTGATTAAATCCTCTTGATTAAAGTCCTCCCTTGCCCAGTGGGTCTGAGTGTTCTCTATTTCCAAAGTGACCTCAGTTTGTGTTTGAATAAAGGCAGCATTAAAGGGAGCCTTTTTGGTGTTTTTGGTCTTCTGGCTTGAAGGAGAATTTAGGGAGTTTGGAAATGGAAGAGTAAAAGTCCCAGCAAGCCTGGATATTATTGACAAAAGCAGAGAAATAACATCCTCCAAAGGCTGCAAATCTTCCTGTGAGGAATGATCACAGCTATTAATCCTACCTGGATATGGTTGTGCTGATTGTGCTGTAAGAACTCATTTAGGAGATAAATTAATTAATGAAAGGAAATTCAGGTATCCAGGACTACTTAGCAGTGACTATGGTGACCAGGTGAGTGTCACTGTCACCACGGGCTCCCTGTACCTGCACACTTTGGGGTTATTAACCCTCTTTGGGTAATTGGCTGCTGCTGTGTGGTTGAATCCAAGCAGCTGGCACTTCATCTTTTTAAGAAAGGAGATGTTAATGAGCTTAATTGTCTCCCTGCACCCACAGAGTGATTATCCCGCTCCGAGATAAGGGAGGGGAGGACTCAGCACTTCTGAGAGTTCCCCAACTTCATCAAAAGCCTGAGCGGCGTTTTTTAATGAGCTTCCGAGGTTTGCAGTGATTCCCCTCCCGTGCGGGGTTTGCAGGGGCTGACAGCAGGACAGAGCAGCGCCAGCCAGACATTCTCTGTGTGTCAGGCTGTTCAATAATAATCACAGTGCTCACCCACTTAAAACCAAATCCCTCCAAATGAAAATGTCCTGCCTGACACACTGGATGCGGCCCCGTGTGCACGGAAAGAAAACACATTCCCAATCTGAAAAATCTGCTTTATATTAGCCTGATGTTTAAGTCATTTGTCTTAGGCTGTAAAAAGACACAGTTGGAAGAAGCATAATGTGATGGGGGAAATACTGAAGCCTGTAAAGATCAATTTTAGGAGCAATTTTTCTCTTTTCAAAATCAAAATTCAGTGCTGCTGGTCTTTGTACAGAGCCAACAAGAAAGCTCCTCATCCCCCCTGCAGTAAAACTCCAAATGCTGTTTCCTCCAGCTGCTCTCCCACACCTTGGTGCTGATCCAGCAGATGTTTGGGCAGGGAAAAGGTGGTAATGAACAGGAATTGGCGCTAATATTAAAATTAGCTGTTTTCATTTCAGCTTCCTACAAGCTCCAGGAACAAAATCAATCTCCATTTGCCAGCTGAAGGGCAAATTTCCAAAGAGAAAGAAGCACTCGTTTTCAGATCCTATTAGTTTTCTGGGAAAGCAGAGAAGGAAAGAAATTTAATCCCAGCGTTTGTTACAGATTTCTTAAGACAGTGTCTATTGGGAAGGCTCTGGAATGGTTTCTATGACGGATGTAAAGGATGTTGCTTTGCAAGAGGTTGGGCTCAGACAACGATTTTGTGGTCTCACATTTGTCATGCAGAGATGGAGAAGGGTCTGGAGGGTCCATAGGAGGAGCAGCTGAGGGCACTTGGAATGTTCAGCTGGAGCAAAGGACACTGAGCTCAGACCTCCCCAGGGGCTGCAGCTCCTCCCGAGGGGCAGTTCCAGTCCCTGCCCCTGGCACAGGGACAGCACCCAGGGAACAGCTGGAGCTGGGCCAGGGCAGGCTCAGGCTGGAGCTCAGGGAAAGGTTCTTGCCCAGAGGGTGCTGGCACTGCCCAGGCTCCCCAGGGAATGGGCACGGCCCTGAGGCTGCCAGAGCTCCAGGAGCCTTTGGACAGCGCTCCAGGGATGCCCAGGCTGGGATTCCTGGGGGGTCTGGGCAGGGCCAGGGGCTGGTCTGGTCTGGATGGTCCTGGTGGGTCCCTTCCTACTCAGGATATTCCTTGATTCTATCATTCTATGATTTATTTAAATCCTCTCCTACTGCAGTTCCCAATGGCAAATGACTCTTGGATGAGTTCTAAGGAGCAGCCTGCTCTGGGGAGTAGTGGAGATCTCTTCCTTACAGAGCCCAGCTGGGATCCTCCCCAGTGGCCACCCCCAGGGCTCCACAGGGCTGAGTTCAGTGTTGGGAATGCAGCTGGTACCAGCTTCGAAATCCACCCAGACGGGGGAGCTCGGACATGAACACTTCTGGGTCACGGGCTGCGGTCACCTCCCTGCTCAGGGACTTTAAAGCAGGCCCACAGTGAGGAGGCATGAAGGAGAAAGGGAGATAAAATGGGATCCAGGAGGTACAAAGCTATTTCCTCCTGGATCTGGGTTGTTACTCATAGATATGGGATGAAACAGTGCCGGGCTAAGGTCCCCTTTGATATCGGTGGGGAGCTCTAGGCTTAGACATTGTCACTGCCCTGTGTCACTGCACTGTCACTGCTCTGTGTCACTGCTCTGTGTCACTGCCCTGTGTCACTGCCCTGTGTCACTGCTCTGTGTCACTGCATTGTCACTGCATTGTCACTGCCATGTGTCACTGCCCTGTGTCACTGCACTGTCACTGCTCTGTCACTGCTCTGTGTCACTGCCCTGTGTCTCTGCTCTGTGTCACGGCATTGTCACTGCATTGTCACTGCATTGTCACTGCCATGTGTCACTGCCCTGGGTCACTGCTCTGTGTCACTGCCCTGTGTCACTGCATTGTCACTGCCATGTGTCACTGCCCTGGGTCACTGCTCTCTGTCACTGCCCTGTGTCACTGCATTGTCACTGCATTGTCACTGCCATGTGTCACTGCCCTGGGTCACTGCCCTGTGTCACTGCCCTGTGTCACTGCATTGTCACTGCATTGTCACTGCTCTGTGTTACTGCTCTGTGTCACTGCTTTGTGTCATTGCTCTGTCACTGCTCTGTGTCACTGCCCCATGTCACTGCTCTGTGTCACTGCTCTGTCACTGTTCTGCCAGCACAGGCCACAGAATTAGACACAAGGACAGTCTGATCCACACTGGGCTGTGCATTGTTCCAATTCCAGCATTCCTTATCCCCAGAGGAGCTGGAAGGGAAGCCTGGGGAGAAAGCTGCTGGTGGTGGGCAGAGCCCAGCTCCAGGTGGGGAAGGTCCAACCCTGTCCCACATGTGTTGGGGCTCTCTGATATCAAAGACAGGGTCCAGGAGCAGCGTTTGAAACATTGCTGGAAGTGCTCCCAACAGGAGCAGCTTTTCATTGCCTGAGCTGAAGAGAGCAGCTGGCCCTGCCTGCCTTGTGCTAGCCCAGCAGCAAGGAACCAGCCAGGAGGGGGCCAGTTCCCAGGAAAAATGCCATCAGCCTTCAAACTTTTCTCTTTCTCAGCTCTGTGTCTTGCTGCTGTCTCAAGCCGGCTTTTCTCCACCAGGGATTCCTCACCGTTACAGGGCTCTGTGCAGCAACCAGGTACAAGATGGGCATTCCAAAGCTTTGCAGGAAGTTAAAGGGTTCCAGTTTCACAGGGGTGAGCAGCAGCATGTGTGTTCTGAGGTGAGATTTGGTGTTTCTTGGTGCTGGGGGATCGCTCTGCGTGGCTCGAGCCTGTTGGGCTGGAGATGTCTGGAGGTGGATTGTGGTGGATGCTGGAACAGCTCCAGCCGTGCCCAACAAAGCCCTCAGTGCCAGCACCCCTGGGGCTCAGGGCTGTGTCCCTCAGCCACAGTTTATGGAGCTGTGAAGGTGCCTGACCCAGACTTTGCTTAATCCTGTAGAGTCCTAAGGGAGGGGCCCCCTCTGGTTTGGATTTATTGTCTGCTTAGATCAGACAACATTGGTGCAGCAGGAAAACAGTTCTAGTCCTAACTAGTTCTAGTCCTAACCTAGTTCTAGTCCTAACACAGCTAAACCTCAACCTATTTCCATAAGCAAGAGAAGTGAGGACTCATTTTGAACAAAACCACTGCAACCAACACAGTTCAATGGCTGGAGCTGAGACTTCAGCAGCCCAGAACAAGCCTGGACAACACTTTAAGTCCAGGGAGAAACTTCCTGAGTAGATTTTTGTCTCCCTGCCACTGGGAAGAGAAATTTGCAGCCAGTTTTCCAGAGGTGTTGTCCTATCCTTCCCAGAGTTGGATTTGAAGCAGCTGAGGAATTTGCACAAGAACAGAAAAATAAGCAGCAGGAGCAGGGCCTGACAGAGGTTTTGGTGTCCTCAGAGAGCAGGTGACACCAGGAAGGGTAGGGCTTGTGCTGGCAGGAATCTGTGCCCAGCTATGCCACCAGGTGGGACAGGGCTGCTGTGGCTTGGCAGCCACCACTTTGTGTGTGTGACAGTGACACAATTGTGTCACCCACCCCATCCCCTCTGGTCCCTGACAACCACAAAAACACAGAGGGCGTGGAAGGATTTTGCTTTCTGTTCCCAGGAGGAAAAGGGAGAAACTTTGGATGGGGCTCTGGGTAACCTGAGGTACCTGTTCATTGCAGGGCTCAGAATTCAATGGCCTTTAAAGCTTCCTTCCAACCCAAATATTCTGTAATTCCATGATTTTGTGCCCTCTAAGCCTGCTCTTGTCCTTTCCTGACACATTTATTGCCTTGGCCACTGCAGCCTCAATTTTTGGAGGTTTCTGATCTTTGTAATCTTCTGATCTTTGGTCTTTTAGACAGCAGCATTTTGTCATCACAGTGCGGGCAATAATCATTCCATAACTGCTTCTGTCTTACAGCAAAGGAAAATAATTCTGACCTGGACTTAAAGGAAATGTCATTCACCTCAGGCCAACGGGGGAAAATTGATCCTTATGCTGACAATTGAACAGCCATGGATATGCTCTTTTGCCGCTTGGAAAGGTCATCTTCCCTCTTCCTCATGTCCTCCTAGACACTGTCTGGCACGTGCCATGGACTGTGTCTCCTTCTCGGTGATGTCCCCAAATCCATTTTCCAGTTAATTGTCATGGAATATCCACCAGAATCATGGAATATCCTGAGCTGTAAGGGACCCACCAGGACCATCCAGCCCAGCCCCTGGCCCTGCCCAGACCCCCCAACAATCCCAGCCTGGGCATCCCTGGAGCGCTGTCCAAAGGCTCCTGGCGCTCTGGCAGCCTCGGGGCCGTGCCCATTCCCGGGGGAGCCTGGGCAGTGCCAGCCCCCTCTGGGGAAGAGCCTTTCCCTGAAATCCAACACTAGGACCATGTAATCTCCAGCTGGGTGATACTTCCAAGCCTCATTCAGGAGCTCCTGGGCTCCTGTCTCAGCTTTTCCAAGCTGCAACTTTGCAATATAAAAGCTTGGGACGCTCTCCACCATCTCCCTGACGCACAGCTCTGTGTTCCTGTGGCTGTCCCTTCAGTCATGCTGTTGCCAGGCTGCAGCAGAGCTGCCAGCACAGAAATTCCTACAGGGAAGCAGCTGCTTTCCCTCTTATCCTGCCCAGGTGTTGGGTGACCCAGGGAGATGCTGTTGCTCTACCTGACAGTGCCCTGCAGAGCAGTCCCGTTCACACTTCAGCAGTGAAGCATTTTAATTAATTGTCAACAGTTTTTTAATATATAGATTTAGCAGCTCTGCCTGAGTAAATGCTGTTTGAGAGATTAAATTCTGTTTGGATTAATGGCCTCTGACAGCTTTTCCTACTTTGCAAACAAAGTGGGTTTGAAGTGTAATAAAACAGAGCGTGGGATGCATTGAACACAGGGAGCTGCTGGAGCTGGGAGCAGAGGGAAACCTCAGCAGCCTCCATCCAGGGGAGCCCTCAGGGTGAACAAACACAACTTCCCGGCACAAAAGGGTTTGTCTGATGTGGTTTGTGCTCTTCCAATGCCTGGCATCCCGTTTTTCCACCTCCATCCCCACTCCAGGCACACCTTGGGTGATTCCTTCTCCTTGGGACATGGTGGAGAGGAGAATAAAGCACATAAATGGGAGTTCTACTTCCCAGGAAAGCTCAGAGAAGACAGGATGCGGATCCCAGGACCCGCTGTGGGTTTCCCTGGTTTTACAGCCAGTCCCAACTGGATCAGCCTTTTAGATGGAGCATGACAATGACAAATGAAGCCTTTCCAGCAGGGCACGGCTTCTGTTCCATGCACAGTTCCTATTCCATGTTTTTGAAGCTGAGGTGCAGTTTAGAGACCCAGACCATGGAGAGAGGGGAATGAAGAAACAGAATCCCCAGGAAACTGCAGGGCTGAGCCAATCCCACAGAAGGGCATTCCACATGGGAATCTGTGTCTCCAAACCTTAGGAAAATGCCCTGATAGCCTCCTTTCCATGATGTAAGACAGATTTCCTCCTTCCCATGATATAACACAGACATCCTCTGGGTTGCTGGAAAGAGCAGGAAAGACCTTGGAGACAATGCCCATGTGTTCAGGGGCAGGATTAAGGTACATGCTCCTTTGTGCCCCAGGTTTATAAACTCCCCGGAGAGAGAGGTGAGGCTCAGGAACCAGGAGCTCTGGAAAGGATGTGCCACTCAAAATAGCTCTGTCATTTGCACGGAAACCTGACACGTCCTGTCCCCAAGGCACCTTCACAAACCTCCACTGCACATTGCACAGAAATATTTCAGTGGATGATGAAGTTCTGGTTCCCCATTCCCAGGAAACTTGGGTTGAGGTTCTGTAGCTTTGGTTTGGATCTCACCAGGGGCATTGGTTCTGAGCCCACCTCCCCTGATCTGTCCTGATCTGTCATCATTCAGAGTTTTAGGACACCTTGAGCTTCCTGCTCATGGAACTTGGGAGTTGGGATGCACAAAACCATCAAGACAAAATCCAGGAGAAGGAGGAGCAGCAAACTCCCTTCAGCTGAGCAGGTGCCCAGTTCCTCCTTTTAATGAACTTGTTGAATTTCTGAGTGTTTTAAAGTAGAGGCTGGAGAACTCTTAAATGTGGATATGTTTTATTCATGAAAGTGGAACTTATAGACATTAAAGCACACGGGTTGTATGACAGCTTTATGAACTCGAAATGAATGATCGTAACAAAGGACTCCAAACGTATTAGGAAGTAATTATCAAATAACTTGTTAATGGTATCCGGGAGCTCTATAATGTGACAGAGCACTGCTCTGAACTCTAAACCCTCATGTGATTATTTTGGGGCTGGGAAGGAGCAAACCTCAGCTTCAAAGGCAATGAAAGTGTTCATTACAAATAACATCCAATAACTAACAATAATCAGGATAAATGGCACTGTCAATGCTGATTCAGCCAGAAGGAATTTTTTGAAGTTAAAAGTGTACCCAAAATCATTTGAAGCAGAAGCTGTTTTCCCGAATCATATTATTTCATAGCAAAATCATTTCCTTGGACACACACAGACCTCAGTGTGGTTGAACATGGATTGCCTTTCATCCAGGATGGGGGGTGGGGGTTGGGAGGGGTGACTGAGGGGGGGAATGATTAGAGATAAGGGGTGTTATCAACAGTAATTCACTGGAGCACGTGCTGGATCAATGGGAGTCTTTAAAGTGAAATTGTGGTGTCTCCTTCCTAAAGCTCTGCTTTAAATCAGCCCCACATGGAGGCACTGAACACACAGTGCAAACTCTCCTGGTGTCAAACTGGAATTGCCACCTGTCAGGAAACTCCAAGACCCCAAATGATATTTTACCCTATGTTGAGTCACAAAGCAGGTTAGAAAAATCCCCTAAATATTTCATTTTGGTACTGCAAATATTTTGGTTTAGCTGTATTTTTAACACTTTATATCAACTCTTGTATCCACAGGCAGATTATCCATGACATAGAACACCTGTGCCATTAGCATTGGATTGGCCTCAGTGCGTCCATGAAGAAATTGATCCCAATATCCAACCTGACCCTCCTCTCCTCCTGTCCCTGTTCCTGGGAGCAGAGCCCGAGCCCCCCGGCTGTCCCCTCCTGTCAGGAGCTGTGCAGAGCCACAAGGGCCCCCTGAGCCTCCTCTGCTCCATCCTGAGCCCCTTCCCAGCTCCCTCAGCCTCTCCTGGGGCTCCAGTCCCTTCCCCAGCTCCGTTCCCTTCCCTGGACACGCTCCAGCCCCTCCAGGCCTCTCTGCTCAGGAGGGTCCCAGAGCACTGGAGGTGTCCCAGCAGTGCCAGCCCAGGGGACGGGCACTGTCCTGCTCCTGCTGCCACCCCAGGGCTGGCACAGCCCAGGTGCCCTTGGCCTCTTGGCCACCTGGGCACACCTGGGCTCGTGTCCAGCCNAGGAAGGAAGGAAGGAAGAAGAATGTTCTGAAAATTTAATTCTGATTCTTGTTTTTTTTTTTCCTTTTGATGTTAGTTAATAAAGTTTTTATTCCTTTCAAGTTTAAGCCTACTTTGCTCTTAATTGAGAAATTTCAAATTAGTGAACCAAAACCACCACAGGTTGTTGTGGCCTAAGTGCAGGATCTGACTCTTGGCCTTGTTGACACCCTGTTGTCCTTGGCCCATGAATCCAGCCTGTCCAGATCCTTCTGCAGAGCCTTCCGACCCTCCAGCACATCCACACTCTCCCAGATTGGTGTCACCATGAATTTGCCAAGCGATGAGATATTAAAGAAGAAGATTTTAACCAGGGCTGGCCCCAGTCCTGAGCCCTGGGGACACCAGAGAGGAGCTTTCCCAGGCTCCAGAGGAAGAAGCAGTGGCTGGTGTTTCTGACCCATGTCCCCTGTCCCTGGGAAGGATGACTGGGCCAGATTTGGAGCACCATAAACCTACAGATGTGGTGGTTAAGGCAGTCAGAGCCCCAGGCTGTGGGGAACATCCAAATTCACTGATGTGACCCTGCAGGAGGGTCCCATAAGGCTGGAAGTGCTGCACCAAACCCTCAGTCATGATGCTGCTGTCATCCTGGCATTCAGTTATCCAAGGTGTCCTGATTCCCCAGTGCCCTGCGAATGGAGAGCTGGATGAGTCCAGCAGCTGGTTTTGTACCAGCCAGATAAAAAGGGCCACAAATAATAAATCAATGACTCAGGCCAGAATAAATAATCTTTTTTCTACTGTGTTCTTGGCAAATGGGCTCAGAATCACAGCAGAGCCCAGAGGAGATGCCCACAGCAGGGAAGGATTTAGGAATTCAGGAGCCTTTTGTGGATCAGGCAATTATCAGAATAGAAGGACCCGCTTTAATTATTGGTTTGTTTTTCCAGGAGTGCCAAGCAGCCGCTCCTGCTGTAATGAAGGCACTGAACCAAGGGGACTCCTCTGAAACCGACGGTGTTTAATCCCCAAAGCTCCAGCTGGGCCCTTAATCTGACTTTATTTGGAGCCAGGAGCACAGGAAATGGAAACTCTCTGGGAAGATGGATGTGCCCCACTTGCTGCTGCAGAAGACACTTCACTGCCACTCCAAGAAATATCCCTTAATTCTTTCACCTGTGGAAGCAGTTTTGTTATTGCAGAACCACATCAGGTTATTCTGGCCCAATTTACCAGTGGCAGCCTTTGATCTGTGTCATTCCATTTACCATTCCCTGAACTGGCCTTGATATTTTTTCATTCAACCTTTACTGTAGAGTTTTTAACACCCAGGTCCCAAAAGGGAGTCAGAGCACTGATTTTGGGGTTTTAGATAGAGGTGCTGCACTTGTTACTCTGCAGTCACCCCAAATCTGATGAATCTGCTGGATGGATTTGCTGCAAGTGTGGCTTGGCTTGCTGTCATTCCCAATTCTGGATGAGGTTCAGGAATCCCCTTCTCCTGCATTCATCCTCTCAGCTTCTCTCCACTGTAGTTGTGACCTCTTCTTCCAGCCAGGACTTTGCTCCCTTTGGCAATTCCTGCACCATTCCTGCTCAGGATGGTTTTCATTCCAAATGCTGCCTGAGCCTCCCTTAATCTCATCTCTACCCTTCCATTATCACACCTACAGAGCCTTCCTTGCTCTCATTTAAATGGAATGACAGGAAAAGCTCCACCTCTCTAACCTCAGTACCTTTCAAATGTCCAACCCCAACACTGGGGGTTTTTTGTTGTATTTCTGCCTTTCCCAACGGCAAGAAATTATTCCCCATTCCTCAAGCCCCACTTCAATGCACTAAACTTTGCAGAACTATTAATTACTTATTAATTGGATGTTGCAAACAATAAACATGCCAGAGTGTCTCACGATCTAAGATTTAGCTCTTTAATAAGCACATCCAGGACCTGGAAATCTGCTGGTATTAAACCTTTGGAGACAGAGCAAATTATAACTTCAGCTTTCTTCCTCAAACATATTCTTAATGCTGGAAAATTTAAGCAGAGGGAAAAAAACACTCCCACATAAAAGCAATTGTGAGCAAATTGGTCCTGAGTATGAGTAGTTCAGCAAACAAGAAGTTCTTAACCAGGAGAGCAGTGACAGATTTCCAAACACTGGGCTGAGGGATTGTGAATCCCCTTTAATCGCTAAAGAAACTCAATCTCAGCAGGATGATAGGAAGGACTTCACCCAGGAAATATCCCCATATTCCCAGGCAGCTGGAAGCCTCCGATCAAGGCATGACCTGGCCAAGTCACCAGGTGTTGTTCCTGGGGATGCCAGGATCTCTCCATGGCTTGTTTGCCCGTGTTCAGCTGGGGGCAAGGCCGAGGGATTGGAGGATTAATGGCTGTGGGATAGTGCAGGGTGGTGCTCCGGGTGTGCTCAGAGGAGCCTGTGAACGCCAAAGGCTCTTAAATCTGTCACATCTGCTTCCCCTCAACAGCGCATCGAGAGCAGGTGGAGGAAGGAGCCCTGAGCCCGTGGAAAAAACGCCACAGCCACAGGTCAGGGATGGTTGTAAAATCCTCTGATTCCAGGAGAGCTGCAGCCCTCTCCATCCCAGGAGAGTGAGTGGAGCAAGATGAGGAAAAATCAAGGTTAGGCTTGTTGGAAATGACACCAAGTTTAAATTTTTTTAATGTAACTTTAGTTGGGGGTTTTGTTTGCCTTTACCCAGGGAGAAGGGAATTGAAGTTTCTTTTCAAGGGAATGTTCCACCACTGGAGGCCTGATGATCTGAACATCTCAGCAGACTGAGAGTAGCACAGAAGATACACAAAAGATAATGACCATTGACGACCATTAACAAACATCAGCTCCAAACATCGCCCCTGGCATGGTCCGAGACACCGGGCTGGGAAAAGAGAGAGAACAATGAGAACCTAATTAGCATCGGAGGGGAAGGGATCAATAACCAAAAGGAAACCAAACACCAAGAACTGTGTAACCTGGGACCAATGAACATTGAACCAGTGACTTTCTCTGGTTTTTGACTGCATAAATATGTGAAAAATTGAGTAAAACTCACACGTGATGGAATGACCTCCTCTGCACAACCCAGGCAATGTGTGGATGAAGCGATTTCTGTTGCTCCTCCTGGCCAGAATAAAGTAATGCCTCGATTCTCTACCACTAAAAGTGTTGTTGGAGGGTTTTTGTTCATCCCGCAGTTCCTGTGACAGGCTGCACCTGAGCGATGGAGGATTGCAGGCAGAGAGCTCCGGGACAGCCCCTCGGGATGGGCCTGGATCTGCTGCTGGGGGTCCCTGCAGGACTTGCTGGGATTCCCTTCCCAGGCACAGAGCGGGGCTGTCACCTTGTCACCTTGTTACCTTGTCACCTCGCATCCTGTGCAAGGCTGCTGTGTGTGACTGGAGAGGACGGGAGCCAATTCTGCTGCTGCTGGGAGAGGAGACAGGCCCAGGAGAGCCAGGAACGTGTGGGGAGTAGGAGGAGCCTTCTGCCCTGTCTGGGATGGGCTGTGGAGGTGGCAGAATCCCAGGATGGTTTGGGTGGAAGGGATCTTAAAAATCATCCCATCCAGTGCCCCCCCTGCCATGGGCAGGAACACCTTCCACTATCCCAGGCTGCTCCAAGCCCTGTCCAACCTGGCCTTGGACACTGCCAGGGATCCAGGGGCAGCCACAGCTGCTCTGGGCACCCTGTGCCAGGGCCTGCCCACCCTCCCAGGGAACAATTCCTGCCCAATATCCCATCTCTCCCTGCTCTCCTTCAGCTTAAGGCCAGCACTGACCCACACATGCATCCAGGGCATCTCCCAGCCCCTTCCCAGGAGGAACAGCTCCAACACTTCTGCATTCCCCAGCAAGGAAGGCCCCAAGCCCCAGGATTCTCCTCTCTCCAGGCAGATCCAGGCGGGATTTCAGCCTCCCCAGCACAACCCAAACCCATTCCTCGAGGAGCTGCTCAAGTGCTCTCAGGCTGAGAGACCCAAATTGCTGCTACCTGGTAGTGCATGACTGCTTCCCTCAGATAATGGGGTTTATCTGCGGCAGATTTGATGGGTTGCTATAAAATAATGTTAAGCACAACAAAATAATCATCTGCCACCATGATTCCTTGTTAAAAAAAAAAAAGCACCATTAAAGTTGTAGACATCACAACAGCTATTGAGAGGAATGGGTAATAAAGCAGTGATTTTTTTCCAATAAGTATTTTGGAGGTGATGTATTTGGGATGTATCAATTATTTATCTCTCACCACGGTTGATATTTGCACTTTAATAAAATGTAGAAAGGTTTTTAATTTTTCTGAACAATAAATGCGATTGATTTTGTGCCTAGCATGAAGAATAGATTGACTCTAATGTATCTTCTTGTAGTATTTTGTGTTGCTTTATGTGGAAATCTGGAGTTTAATAGATTTAAAAAATAATCCTCCACCAAAATGGCCAGAAAGAAGGATAAATCTCATTAACTCTGAATTCCTCATTTTCCATATGCAAATATGGAAAGATTTCCATTATCTTTTCTTTTATCTGCATCACAGTGTTTGTCATGTTGATTTGTCCTGTATTTCCACAAACATTTAGGATTATTAATAATTTAGAAAAGAGGTTTAATTTTGGTGTAATGAATTCATGCAGGCAAAGTAAACAGGCAGGAGAAGCAGCCAGGATGTCACAGGCATTAAACACATTTTGTTGTCTGCTCTTATCCCGTGATCCTGGTTTAAACGTGGAGCAGTTTCTCACTGCAACACCTGGGTGCGGATCCAGGGAGCTGCTGGAGCCAGGGGTGGTAACTCTGATTTATCATTGTGCTTTGATTCCAGCAGTTTTTATTCCAGCAGCAGGCACAGCTCTGGAGCATCGAAATTGCTCCTTATTCCCAGAGCTCTGGGCCAGGAGGGACTCTCACCTAAGAGGGAATTCAGCTTCTTCAGGGGCTACAGGAGCAGGGCAGGCATCTCCTGGGAATTCCCCAGGGAAAAGCCTTTGTCCATAAGGAATTCCCACCTGCTTCCTGGCTTTTCTTCCAAGAGATTTTGGTGGAAGCTTCAGCTTTGCTGAGGTGGCCTCATCCTGACCCACAGAACAGTGCAGGTGACACTGCTTCAGACAAAGCTCAGATCCATGGAATTTAGGTCTGTCCTATGCCTGACATTCCCAGCTCATGTATGAAAAGGCTCCACACGGAAATGACAGAATTAATTAATGATTTAAATTGGAGCCCTGGAATTGCCAGCTCTACATATTTAGGATTTAACTTGAAATTTTCCTTGTCACTATCAATGGCAAATGACAGCTTGGCCTGAAACCCTGGTTCAGAATTCCCTCTTTTTTCTTTGCATCTAAGTTCAATATCAAAGCTCCAGGACTCAGTCACCTCTTGTCACAGCAGTGCCTGAACACCTATGGCAGTGGGTGACAGCTTTTCTAGGAGTGGTTTCAAGTTGTTTGCTTTACTACTAAAGTCAAATTTCCTGCTGCTCTTCCATGTTTCTGGATGCAGAGAATCCATGATGGGAACCAGCAGATTTTGTCCAGCATTTCTAGCCTTGCTGCTCCCGACCTGCCTCCATATTCCTGGAGAAGTTCAGTGCTTGGGATGAGGCTGAGGCAGCCTCTCTACATCCCAATTCCCTGATTTTCTCCAGCTGGAACAAGGTGTTTAGGCATCAGGATCATTGCTCAGCTCTCCTCCCCTGGAATGATCCAGTCCTGCCCCTCTGGAGCTGCATCCAAGATAATTTTAGAGCTCAAGCCCTACAGGATTTTCCAAAAAGCACTTGAATCAACCAGAGATTTCTTAGATAATTACTGAGTCTGCTTTATTGAGACTGGTTTATTAAACCTGAATGAAGAGTTTGTCCCATTCAGAATTCCACAGTTTACTACAATCCTCTATTGGCTTAAATTTTCTTCTTAATCTCTCATTTCATTGCTTTGTTCTCTAAAGTCTGCTCTGGGTACATGAACCCCTTTCCCTTCCCAAGCTCTTGGACTGCTCAACTCCAGGAATGTCCTTTCAAACTGCCCCACGAGCAAATTATTCTGAGTCTGAAATCTGCTTAACCGAACACTCAAGGAAACAACCTAAACTGATTAAACTGTCATTTCCTTACCAAGGTTCACAAGGCCTGAACTGTCTTTTTTACTGAACAAAGGATTTTTTGGGTGGTTTTCTGAAAGCAAACCTGCAATAATCATGAGGTGCACAAAGGCCAGGCTGTCACCTCCTGTCCCTGAGGCAGAGCACAGGTCACAATCAGCACAGGGGACCAGCTAAACCTTGGGATGGGGTGAACCCCACTCCTGGAGGTGCCTGTTCCAGTCACTGAGAATTGTGGAGCATCTCCAGACACCTGAGATTCCCAAGACCTCAATCCATGGTGTGAGGACATCTCCCACCCTTCGTGCCCAGGGCATTTCCCACCAGCAGCAGGAGCTGAGATGGGGACACAGAGCGTTGTCCAGAAGACTTCTCAGGGGGAGTGGTTCACACCCAGAATTTCCTGTCCTTCCCGGCTGGCCAGAGTTTGGAGTGGGAGCTGTGGGTAAGGCTGTGCTTCAGAGATTGCATTTCAAGGGTGCCTGCTGCGATGAGAGAGCTGCCAGCACCCTGAGGGGGGGACAGCCTTGCCCTTGAGCCCAGCCCCCCGGGAAGGCACCACCTGAAGAACCAGGTGATGTCTCCCTGTCCCAGACCAGGGAACAGCTGTTCATGAAGAGCCACAGCCCAGCAGCTGCCGGGACAGCCCCACCGTAGCTGGACCGGCTGAAGGTTTGCTCCAGCTCTGCTCAGTCCTTGGACTGGGCCAGAGGCAAAGAAATGCAGAGCTTGACAAACCTCATCTACTTCAAAACATGCCCTTAGTAAGAAATTTGATTTTTTGTAGAAGGAGGAAGATTAACAGGTAGTGCTGTTCTCCCCACTTTCATGTTGTTCATTGGGCTTCCAAGGCCTCCAGTCAATATGAGTTGTTCCTGTGCAAATATTTTCATGGCTCCAGAATCCTCTCCCAGCCCCTCCAGCTAGCCTGGGCTGGTGTTGGAGGCAGGGCCACTGGCACTGCCCTTGGCACAGCAGGCGCTGCCGCCTGTGAGGTGCTGCCCCTCCAACCCCACCCTGAGGAGGAGCTCAGGAAGGCTCAGGGGAGAGCCTTCCCGGCTCCCCCGGGTCTGGGAATCCGATGTGTCCTTTCCGCAGCTTCTCTGCCGCAGCACCTGGAGCACAGTGGTGACAGTCACATCTCTGCATCGCTGCCGCTCCTCTCAGCGTTGCTGCCACCAGCTGCTCCTGAAAAGGCACTGGTGACTCAGCAAAGGAAGCTCTGGAAATCCTCACCAATTCTCTGCCTCTAAACTGTGGCCAAATTGTGTCCAGCTGGAGCGTCAAGGCCAGGCTGCTCCTGCATGGGAGTGTCCAGAACTGAGCTGAGCTCTGTCCTGCTCCGGGCAGCGGCCACTTCCCGATGTCCCAGGCCAGCCAGGGGCTGCCTGCAGCTCAATGACACTGATCCTACTCCCAGTCTCTCCTCTCTTTTCCAAAAGCCATCCTTGCTTTTCTGCAGAAGCGCTTTGGAAAGAACCAATTTGGGGAAGAGAGAGGAGCAGCTTAATTGATCGAAATGTCATCTACTTATACACTTGTTTAGCTTCTAGAAATGAAGATGAATATTGTGTGTGTTTATGCTGAAACAGACCATTTAATCTTGAAGCAGTAAGGGCTGAGGACTCAGTGCCCAGCCCGGGGTGTCCAGGAGTGCTATTGAGCAAAAGATTGAATGGAATAACAAACTTGGAGCAGTCGGAATCAATATCAAGGAGGTGTCCCTTGCACTGGAGCTATTTAACTGCAGCCAGACAGCATCAGGCTGGAGAAAGAAATGGCACTGAAGCAAGGAAAAGACACCAGGATATGAATTTTAAGGTCCCTTCATTAGCACAGATGGAACTCTATCCAGTGGCTGAAGGAATGACTCCCAGCTGGAGCTGTGCCTGGGCTCTGGGGAGGGCAGTGGTGCATTCCTGCCTCAGGTGGGGCTGAGGAGGGGCAAGGGGCACTGCCAGGGCTGCAGCCTGGCCCTGTGTGTGCCCCTTGTTCCTGTGCCAGGGGCAGCCAGGAGCCAGAGCTCCCTTTTCCTGGGTCCCTGCAGGCACTCCTGCCCGAGCCGCTACAGACAGCCCGGGGGTGCCAGCACTGCCAGGAGACACAGGGATGTGTCCACAGGGTCAGGAGCGCTTTTGTCCATGGATTTAAACCTCTGGTTGAAATCAGGTCAGGTCAGGATCAGGTCAGGAGCTGTCCTGATCTGCAGCACATCCCACCCTTCATCCCAGCAGCTCTGCCATCATTCCTGTCACGCAGGATCAGCTCAGGAGTCCTTCACCAAGGCCAGCCTGGAATTCCTCTGCTTTAATTTGGAGCTGAGGGACAGATTTGCACTCCAGTTTCTGTGCAGCAGAAGAGTCCAAGGACAGATCCAGCAATGCCAGGAATTCCTTCAGCCCTTAATGTTCCCTGTACTGGCACCCATGACAGGAGGGAACATTTTAAACCAGGCATCATTTTCCCCTTGAATTTTGGCTGGAGAGCAGATCCTGCTCCTCACAGTACCTGACTCTCTGGCTTCTCCCACTGTTCCCATTAGAGTGGCTTCACTGAGCTGGGGCTGGCGATCTGTGCTTTCCCAGATTTTCTGGATGGGATAGAAATATCCTTCTCTCAGGGTCATCTTGCTCCCTACCTGCAGCCACTGGATTTGGAGAGGCAGCAGGCAGGAGGTCACAGCTTAGGGAATGTCTGGCAGATGACCCAGTGCTGTTCCCAAAGCTTGTGTTGTGCGGGATATGCTCCAGGAAGGTGAGTTTTTAGTGGATCCTCCACTGTTCGACCTTAATGGGGACACAGACAGATGGATTAGACACCAAATACTCTGTCCTGACTCTTTGGGAGGTCAGAGCTTGGTCATTTATCCATAAACTGACTACAGAGAGGTGAAACTGATTTTTTTCTTCCTGCTGAAGAAGACTCTTCAGCAGGAAAAGGACCCAGAACTCAAAACAAAAATAAAATACAAACAAGGCTTAAATTTTAAATGCAATGTTCATCATTATCTCACTTGGAAGGTGCCATTTGGGATGGAAAGGTGCCTGTGGGATCTACCAGAGCTTCCACCAGAAGTACATCCAGCTTTTAACTGGCTCCAGTTCCCAGCTCTTGGATCTTCTGGAGAAATGACCTGAGGACAAAGGTGATTGTGCCTCAAGAAGCTCAGAAATGCACAGGGGCTGCTGCTTGAGGTGCTTTAAACTGGATAAACAGCTGGAGATGCTGAAAATGGGCATTTCTGGGTTTGAAGCCGGGTTACCACAGGGACAGGAAGCACAGCAATCCCAGATCCATTCCCCATGGATGCCACGGTTATTCCCACTGAGTTACACATCTGTTCTTCAGTGTCCAGAGGAATTTCCTTCCAGACACCTTTAAGGTGCCTCTTGTCCTGTCACTTCTCTGGCCTGTGGATCCATTCTCCACATTCTTCCTGTTGGTCAAGAAGGATCACATCAGTTCCAAAGCAGGAAATTTGGGAATTTTGGAAACCACTCAGAAGCTTCTCCGTGCAGGGCAGCACCAGACCTGCAGCCCACAGGGCCAGGAAGGAGCTCTGCTCTCCCCCACTCCCAGGGGAAGTGGAGTGTTCTGCTCTCTGGAGCTGGAGAGAAGCCCCACGTTGAACCCACATCCACGGAATGTGACACTGGGAATCGGTGCAGCCCATCCCACAGGGAAATAAAGAAAAGAAAGGGATGTAATCACTGATTCTGTGGAGTCATTAAGGTTGGAAAAGACCTCCGAGATCACCAAGTCCAAGTTTTTCCTGAATCGCACCATGCCCACTAAACCTGCCACTCCTGCTCATTTTGTTAACACTTCCAGGGATGCTGAGTCCACCTATTCCAATGCCTAACCACGCTTCCAGTGAAGCCATTTTTCCTGATATCCAACCCGAACCTCCCCTGGACTGAGCTGGAGCACACCAGGATAACTGTCTTCCCCAAAGGCAGGTATGGATAATCCAGGCTCTGGCTGGTTCAGGGAAAGAGCATCTGAAATCACATTCCATCCGTGGGAATATCTGACTCCAGGGGACAGACACAAGGGATTCATTCCCCCTAACTGACCACATCAGCAGCTCCAACGCCTTCATCTTCTTGTGGGCATCACAAGCTCACAAAGCACCTGAAAAGTGGTGATGAGAATTTCGAATGAGTCCCAGGAGTCCTCAGGATGGAGCAAAGGGAGCCTGTGTGGGTTTACAGAGAATCCTGATGCAGGACCTGCAGAAAGGAGACTGAGGGAGCAAAAAGGGGTTATAAAAAGCCTCAGGCACATGGGATGAGCTGGGAATGAATCCCTTGGCAATCACAAGGGGATGCTGGAACTCAAGGATCCTTCACTGCAGAGCAATATCCTCATCACTGCCCTTGGAGAGACATCCAAGCTGCCTGCAGTGGCGTGGGGCTGCCTGGGGGTGACTCCAAAAGCACAGGAGGCAGCTTTGACGAGTGCTTCCCTTTCTTCCTGGTGCTTCCCAGAGCAGGAGCTGGAGTGGGAGTGAGAGAGCAGCGCCGGGAGAGAAGGAGCTGTGCTGGCATCAGTCCTTGTGTGCTTCCCGAGGTTCTATCCACAGGAGAAGGTGGGGTAGGAGCTGCCATGTTCCGGTAGGAATGCAGCACATTGTTCCCATCAAGGAATTAAATTTCTATCCCCTCCCTCCTACCCCTGCTCTCCCTTTCCTCCCAATGAAACCCTGTAGAGAGGAAGCTCTGGTTTAGTCCTGGGTGGCTCTGGGGACTCCACAGGGCGCTGGGTGTTCCACTGTGTTCCCCAGCGGAACATTCCCAGTTCATACAAATCCCCCAAGACAAAAGATCCACACGCATAAAGAGCCCCAAACCTGCCAGCAGCACTTTGATCCCTTACCTGCTTGGACAGCAGCTCACCTGGGCCAGGTGCTCTGCAAATTCCATTAACCCAGCGGGTTCAGGAGCTGGCTGATTTTCCACTGCCCCTTTTATCTGGGAATGTGGAGAGGGAGCGGGATAAATCCCCCTGGGCTGTCACTGTGTGGATACACAGTGCACCAAGCCCTGTTGTTGCAGCCCTGTGCCAAGTGGCAGCCGTGCCAGCCAGAGACAACAATGTTTAATTTATGAAGGGCTGAGTTTTAATCAGTTTTTTATTGTTTGTGCCAGCAGTAGATCCGTTTAACGGAAGTCCCAAAAACGCACCACCAGCAAATCTCACCCATGCCTTTCTCCTCCCAAGTTTGACATCAGTGCCTGCTGGGAAACAGGGAACCTGTGAAAGGCAGGGTTTAAATAAAGGGACCAGGCTGCAGCTCCCGTGGTGGTGCTGGTGAGTTGGTGGCACTGCTGCAAGAAGGGCAGATTTGGAGATAAATCTGTGCTCAGCCTCTTCTCACACTGAATCATGAGCTGCCTTTTTATAACCGAGGCAGCAGACACTGAGTGTTCATCTCCCTTGGGTGCTGGGCCTTGTCTTCAGCATTAACTAAGCTCAGCTTTACTGAAATGCACCTTATTGACAACCTGGCCAGTCACTGTCTGTTTTTTCATGTGTTAAACTCCAAATCTCTTTCCAAACCTCCCAAATTCCCACCATCTCCAGTGCAACCCTCGCCTGGCCACCCCCATGTGCTGTGATGAGTCATGATGGGAATAAAATTCCATTACTTGGGCAGAGCTGTGGGCAAGAGGGAGGAGCCCTGGGTGAGGTAATTTATTTTACAGTTGAGGGAAAACACAGGAAACACATTTGCTGCTCCATTTTCATCCAGTTAAAGAGGGAAAAGATTTGGACCTGAATCCAGCCTGAGAGTGAAGGGTTTGGTCCAGTCTAGGTCTGGTTTTTGGGAGGAACTCTCTGAAAACAAGGAATTAGTTCAGTGACACCACATGAAAATGAAATTTTCTTTTTTTCTGAATTCCTTTTTTCTGAATTCTTTTTTTCACACCACAGGAAATCCAGGAGAAGTGGTTAAATATTGTTATTGCTATCGCCATGCACAGATAACTGAGAGTCCTCATCGCTTTGGTAACTTCTCTCCCACAATTCCTGATTTATTCAATGTGTCCTTGGCCCTCAGGGCAATGTGACTTTTCCATGTAGGAAAAGGATATCAGATGCTCAAGCAGTGCCAAGATAAACGCAGAATGAGTATGAAGGGGGCCTGAAGATAAAAGAAAATCAAATATATTTTTTACAGCGAGGACAACATTTCCCAAAAGATTTTTGTTGTGGAAAATGAAGGGCCTTGTTAGACTCAAGGGCATCAGAAATTCAAACTCTGAAGGACGCAGCTTCTCTAGGACCACCCATTTTGTTTTCAGAAGGAACTTAATATCCAATTACTAAAGGTACTGAGATCTCTGGAGTTGCAGTTGGTGCATAAAAACTTCTAAAACACCCCCAAACCAAACCTGCATGACAGAGCCAGAGAAAACAGGGTGGAACAAATCCAAAGGAATCACCTCTTCCACCCCCTGCCCCAAGGAAAGCTCTGGGGCCTTCAGCAAAGGAGTCTGGAGAAATGTTCCTGCTCCTGGAAGCCTCCAGCAAGAAATTCCACAGCAAACCCTGGAAAAATTGATGGCAGCATTTAACTCTCCTCACATTGGAAAGACTTCTCTTAATGATGAATCTGAACTTCCCCGAGTGTGATTTAATTACCTCCTCTCCTAAGTAAAATGAACAGGCAGAACAAATTGTCCCCTTCCTCTTCATGGAAACTGTTTCTGGATCTCTGAGGTTTCGCTCAAGTCTTCCTTCCCTAAATCCCTCCAATTATCCCAGCCTTTCTTCGCAGGTTTCTTCCAATAATTCTTATTCTCACTGCTCAATGTTTTCATCCACCCTTGAACTGTGTGATGTATTTTCCAGGTCATTTCTGGTTTCCCAAGGTCCTCCAGAGCTCCAGCCCTGACCTCCCAGGTGCTGTTGGCTGCTCCTTGGGTGAGGTGAAAGCAGAGTTGGTAACCCCAGGGTCCCTTGGCAGTCTCTGGCAATGTCCCAGGTCTCTGTGAGGAGGGATTTGTCACCCTGGGGACAGTCAGGCATGGCAGAGGCTGTCCAGCAAGGCTGTGTCTCCATCCTGGGAGCTTTTCAACATCAGGCTGGAGAAAATCCCAAGAAACCTCAGGTTTGAGGTCTGACCTCAGGATCAGAGTTGATCCTGCTCTGAGCAGATCAGCCTCTGGTGTGGGTGACTTCCAGTGATTCTCTTCTAATTATTCCCTTCCAATAATTCCCTTGAGTTGTTCTCTGAGCCTTTACCATCCCTTTATTCCACTCCCTCCCCCTAAAATAAAAATTTTGATTGGAAAGATGCTCATGCTCCATACACCCCTACCCTGAGTGGGGCCATGGGACACAGCTCGTTAGTGGAGAAACCCCCCAGTGTCCTGGATCCCCCTGCCATGGTCACTGGCATCATTCCCAGCACCTGGAACCACATGGAATCACAGAATCATTAACTTTGGGAAATCCCCGCCACACCATCGAGTCCGTCCCCAGCCCAGAGTCCTGAGTGCCACATCCAGGCCTTCCTTGGACACTTCCAGGGATGAGGACTCCAAACCTCCCTGGGCAGCCCCTGCCAAGGCCTGACCACCCTTTCCATGGAGAGATTCCTGCCAGGACCACCACAAATGTGAGGAGCCACAGAAGGACAGGTAAACACAGAGCAGGAACTGAGAGTATTTCTTATTTTGGAATCTTTGGTAAAAAAAAAAAAAAAAGTTTTCCTAATGCCTCTGACTCACAGGAATTTAAAAACAAACAAACAGACAAATAAACAAACAAACAAACAATTTGTCCAAAGTCCCCCTTGGAAGCAGAAATTTTAAGCAAAGAGGAGTGAGAAATTGGAACCTTGCTTGCCAAAAGATGAAGAGGGTAAGAAGGCATTTCCAGGAGTCCAATAAAATGCTCAAAACTTCCCAGATTTTTTTTCTGCAATAATGAATTCCAAGAACTGAATAATTGGGGAAGAAACCCAAGTATTTCTCAGTTTTTGACATTTTAGGAAAGAGCTGAAGACAACATTTTTTACATCCACCACATCCTTTGTCGTGATGGAAAGAGGAGCTTTAATTCCAGAATAGCAGCAGGAAAGGGCAGGGAAAGGGAAGATCTCGGGGATCTCATTTCTAAATGCAGCAATGCTTTGGTGAGGACAAAAAAAGATTCTGACTTGCTAATTAGCTTTGCATAATGATGACTAAACTTGATTCCAGCATGAACCAGTCAAATATCTTTGGGAGCTCCAATTAAAAGGGTTTGGTTTAGGTTTGGCTCCCAAGGTGCCTCCTGGAGACCAAACGAGTCCCCAAAGGGTGCTCTGAGCTTTGTTGTCTGTGTTGGCTGCAGCAGCAAAGGAACTTCTGAGGAGGAATTTGATAACATCTATTTTATCCCTCATCCGAGAGCACGTCCCTGATGCTCTGCAACATCTTGCTCATTTTTCCCCTCCTAAACCGCCAAACAAGTGGAGAACAAAGGTTCATTATCTCTCTATCAGCTGCCAGCCACTGCACAAGTCCTCTCCCTGCTACATTTCTCTGTTAAGAAGAGCTGAGAGAATATCTGCCCACAAAACATTCCTGAATTTTTGTGTGTGGAGAGGGGAACACTTACAGGGGGACACACCTTCCTGGAATGCCACTCACCGTCCCCTCAGGTGAAGGTCACAGGGGCTCTTGCAGGGTCTCCCCCATCCCTGTGGCCTCCTGAATCCCCATGGACAGAAATCCCACTCCCCGTGAACCCTACCTTGTACCCATGCAGAGCCCCAGTTGATTCCCCAGGCTGGGATTCCCCAGACCAGATCCTCTTGGATGCCAGCAGAGCCCCAGCAGCAGTTCCTGGGTTTTTGTGCCCCACTTTTATTGCTCACCCAGCTGCAGAGGGCACCAGGACCCCCCAACACAGAAAAATCCAGGTTTGGATCACTCCATGATCCCTGGAGTTCCACAGATCTTGTTGGAACTCAGCTCTGGCTGGCACTGGGAACCAGTGTGGGGTTGGGGACTGGTGGGGAGAGATCCAGTGATTCACCCAAGCCTGAGCCTTTCCCAGGGGCTGTGCCAACTCCCACATTTCTTCCTGTAACTTGGAAACAACACAGAGAACGGGAGAAAACTTTCCTTCCCTGCAGACTTCCCGTGAGGGAGGGACCCACTCAGCTCCTCCCAGTGAACACCGATTCAGGGTTTGCCCACCTATGATTGACAGCTCCTCTGCCTGGAGGATTTTTCCAGGGACGCTCATCTTTAGCAGGAGTGCCTTGTCCTGCTGCCAGAGCTTCCCAAAGGCAGCGAAGCTAATCCTGGCTTTTCCACCTTCCTTGGCTGTGCCACAGCCGAGCCCCTTCCCGGTGCTCCTGTGTCCAAGCAGGGAGGGTCGGCTGGGGTGGCAATGGCTGGGCTGGGGGCTGGAATCAAAGCTGGGAAGCAACAATTCCTTTTGGCCCGACGGCAGCAGAGCTCTGGATCCTGGGAGCAGATGCTGTTTGTTCTCACCGCCTGCCCGTTCCCAAAATGCCGGAGACTGACGCGGTTCCTGCCCACAGCGGGAAGGGAAAGGCCAGGCTGAGAGGCTTTGCAGCTCCTTCAGCTTTTCCTGAGCCTCCCAGTGGCTCCCAGTCTAGTACAGCATTCCTGTGAGAAAATTCCTGGCCCCCAGTTCCCCCCATTCCCAACAGAGGGGTCATGAGGGATGCGCAAAATGAGTTCAGGCTCCAAAAACGTGTCCCGGCACTTGTGGCTTTGCTACAACCTGGAAGCCACGGATGAGGCTCTTCCCAAAGAACAGGGGAGTTTCCCATAACCCACGGGTCACCCTGGAGAGCTGTGGCAAGAGGAAGAGCCGGGGAATGATGGACCCTGAGCTTGTCAAGAACACTGGAGCAAATTATGAACCAATCAATTCATCAGCACTGCAAGGGCAGAAGGGAGTGGGAACAGCCAGTGTGGACTTGTCAAGAACAAATCATGTCAGAGCAATTTAACCTCTTCCTTTAATGGGGTCGTTGGCCTACGGACACAGAGAAGTGATAGATTTGATAGACCTCGACTTTCATGAGGCTTTTGACCCAACCTGACAGGAGAGGCTCCTCCAAGCAGGGAAATGGGATTGAAAGCAAATCATCCAGCATGGACATAATTTAAAAAACTTAAAATAAAAAAAAAATAAAAATACTTAGAATTTCATCTCAGAATTCTGTTCAAGAAAGGGATTTAAGTATGTCATGCTTCTGTCCTGGGCCCAGCTCATTGAAAAATTTTTTAATCAACAAAGCCAGACCAACACACACACACAGACAATAGACAAGATCTTTGTGGAATTTATGTTAATGCTGTTTTACAAATATAAAATATGCAACCCCCCCATCAATAAAGAATCACACATTCTTTGGCTCCTGCAAACACATGGTACTTTAGTTTTGATGAATAATAAAATTACTCATTGACATCGCAATAATGGGGCTACAAATTTATTGTCTGGTAAATGCTTGTTGTCATTGTAGGTAAAGAACAGACTTCCTGATGCTCCTCCATCTTTTGGTTCTTTCCTGGCTCTCTGACCCCACAGAAAATTATTCCAGCTGGACAATTCAGCTCATTTTATAGTGCCACATTTCCAAGGGGATTGAAGAGCCAGCTATTTATTTCCATCTTTTCATCACCAGCTTAGCTGATAGAAGGGATCAGACAGAGCTAAAAGCCTAAATGGGGACATCTGTTCCAGTTTGGAGAGCCCAGGGTGTCCCAGCTGAGCTCCAACTGCTGGTTTGGCAAGGGGGTTTCTCTCCTGGGATGTTGGAAGCACCAGCTCCTCTTGAGACCCCAGCCAGCACCACACAACGATGGTGAGGCAACAAAATCCTCCTTTCAGCTCTGTGGACAAATTTGCATGGGGGCTGATGGTGACAACTCATGATTCAATTAGAAAATTCTCGTAAAACCGACAAAGTGAAGTGCAGCAAAGGCAGGAGAGAAGTGAGGACAAGGAGAGATGAAATGCTCCAAGTGAAGTGCAGTTTGACACGTGGCAACACCACTTCAGAGGCGGATCTGGGCTTTCCAGTGGGTCCTACAAATGGGGAGGACAAAGTTACCTCTGACCCCACCTAGCAGCAAGAGCTGGGAGTCCTTGGGGGCTTGGCAAGGATGTGATCCCCACGTGGGAATGCACTGTGAGAAAGAGAGGAAAAAAGAGAGATGAACTGAAAAGAGAATGGTCACAGGCTGGAAATTATATGGGAAAAGATTGGAGGAATTAATCCAGGGTGTTTTTTCCCAGAGAAGAGTAAACCTGCCATGGGAGGATGGTGTCGAATAAGCACTGAGTTGTTCTGAGCAACATCTTGGCTTTGAGTAATTAGAAACACGGAATGGAATGGACTGGAAGGGACCTTACAGCTCATCCCATCCCACTCCTGCCATGGGCAGGGACACCTTCCACTGTCCCAGGCTGCTCCAAGCCCCATCCAGCCTGGCCTCGGGCACTGCCAGGGATCCAGGGGCAGCCGCAGCTGCTCTGGGCACCCTGTGCCAGGGCCTGCCCACCCTGCCAGGGAACAATTCCTTCCTAAGTGTCAGGGGAATCCCTTTTTCCAAGGCCTCAAGGAACAGATCAATGACTCCGTGAACGCCTGTTGATCCAGGACCTGGATCCAGCACTTTGCCCTTTGGAGTCTGCTGCTTTAAGACCGAAGTGGAAGAAAACACCCGTGTTTCAAAGTGCTCTGTTGGATCAGGAGAGCTTGGGAGTCTCCTCCTCAGGATGTGGGGTTCTGTGGAGACAGAGGGGAAAATGGAAAATGGAGAAAGTGCCAGTGGATTGCCAGACATCGGAGCCTGGAGCTGGAACGTGGAGTGGAAATGCAAAGGAAGAGAAAACCCTGGGGTGTTGCTGTAAGAGGCACAGGTCACCTGCAGAGACCCAGAGCAACCTCAGGGAGAAACATTCCCTTGGAAACACAGCCAAAGCCCTGGGGAATGACCCAGGGCTCATCCCTCGGGAATGACCAGGAATTCATCCTTGGAGAATGACCAAGAGCTCATCACTGAGGAATGACCAAGAGCTCATCCCTGGGGAATGACCAAGGGTTCATCCCTGGGGAACAACCAGGAGTTCATCCCTGGGGAATGACCAGGAGCTCATCCCAGAGCATGCTGGACCTGAGGACTCTCTCCTGAAGGGAAAGAAATTGAAGCCATCCTGTCAACATTCCCAAACAGATCGACTCCAGACTCCTTCGAGTCCTGTGGTCATCTCCACAAAGCAAGAGCCAAGCTTATTCCTATGCTTTTTCCTGGCCACTCTCACAGACCTGGTTGAGGGGAGGCTGCACCCACCTCTGCTGGGAAGCAGCTTCCCAATCCCCATCTGGAGGAGGGGAAGCAGCAGTGAGTCAGGAAGTGTTGAAGAGGATGGGAGCAGCAGTAGGTGGAGCTGGTGAAAATCTTCAAAAAAAAAGGAGCTAAATTTTATTATGATGAGAAATGAGGCTTTATTGATTTAAAAAAACCCAACAACATAGATGAAAGTGTTGATCCAGAGAAAATATTGCAATCTGAGGGAATTTCAGATTAAATTAGTCTAATTTTTAATTCTTAAACTCTCAATGCAATTCCTAACACTGGCAGTGCTGAGATCCCTCCTGCCCTGAGAACCCATCCCAAATGTCCTCTTTCTCTGAAAGCTTTCCTGGAATTTTGTGGAGTGGGGATTTGCAGTTTTGAGTGCCATTAATAAATAACCAGGACTTGAATGGAAAATAATGGCTTCATCCCCATCCCACCTGACTGGGGCCAAGAACCTCTGCAAGGAATCTTTTTACCTTTGGCGTATGACTGAAGATGAACCCGGAGTGGCCCCTCCACTGCAGCCCCTGTGGGTGGATCCAACGCGCTCTTGTCACACGATTGTATGTGAGATGGGCTTCAGATATGAGAAACAAGCCCCAAGAATAAATGCAAGGCACCAAAGCATAGCCACATCCCTCCGGACTGAGCTGCTGCACAGAGCCCGTGTCCTCCTGCTTGCTCCCCTCTTGGCTTCAAGACCTCCAATGCATCCGTGGCTCTGGAAGTGCAGGATTTGCAGTGTGGAGAGGAGGGTAAATGCCCTCCTGTGGGGATCCCACAGAGATTAGGGGTGCTCTGCCAGGCATAGATTCCTGTGCCTTCCAACAGCTGCGTTAAACCTTGTCCTGCAGGTACCAAATCCCAAATTCCCTCACCCCCCGCAGCCCTGGATGAGCCACCACCATCAGGTCCCCTGTACCTGTAGCTGTCAATGAGCAGGGGCTGCTACTCTGCAGGTGCTCCAGGGCCTTCCTGGAGCGCTGGATCCACTGCTGCCAGCTCAGGGACACCTCTGCCATCTCCAGGGCCTGAGGGACTGGGCTTGAGCAACCACAAAGCCCAGAGGTGAGCTCAGGACCAAGGGAAATCGTGGAACCCCAGAATGGCTTGGCTTGGAAGGGACCTTAAAGTTCATCTCATTCCAACCCTGCCGTGGGCAGGGACACTTCCACTACTCCAGGGTGTTGGTCTGGTGGAAGTTTCTCACCCAGCATCTCTCAAGCTCTGACTCACAGATCCCACACCACAACCTTGGCAGCAACCCTTGAGCAGCATCTGCAAAGTCCCACCCCTCAAACTGACCCTTCAGTAAAACCTGGCCCTGAATGTCCTGCAGGACCTGCAGAGCTCAGCAGAGAAGATTTTTCAGCACCCAGACTGCTCCTGGGGGCTGCAGACCAAGCTGAAAATGCTCCTCAGCCCCTGCACATGAAATGCTGTGGATTTTTTTTTTCCCCATTATTATTTTTACACTTCCTCTCTATAAACCTGTCTCAGCACAGCAGAGGAGCTGCCACACACTTCTGACAGATTGAATCCTGCCTCTGATGTTCCCAGGACTCCCCATTCAGCTCCAAACTAATTGATGCCTGCTCAGGCATCCCGGTGCTTCCTTCACATCCTCACACGTCACTTCTGCTGCTGCCTAAGGGAAGTTTCCTGGTGACAGACAGGCTCCTGGCTCCTGCAGAGCTGGAGAGCTCTCCACGCAAGAAAATCCAATATTTACTTGGTCTTTCTTGGCTCTATGGACCCTTCCTTAATGTAATGCTCAGCAGAATCTCCCAGCTTGGCGCCTGCATCCCAGGCAGGCACTAGGGATCCACAATATCCTCAGGGTTGCCTTCCCATAGGCCATGGCCTGGACTTGAACTTTTAGCTCAAAATTGCAAATCCCCACTCCATAAAATGCTAGGAAAGAGCTTTTAGAGAAAGAGGACATTTGGGATGGGTTCTCAGGGCAGGAGGGATCTCAGCACTGCCAGTGTTAGGAATTGCATTGAGAGTTTAAGAATTAAAAATTAGACTAATTTAATCTGTAATTCCCTCAGATTGCAACAATTTCTCTGGATCAACACTTTCTTTTATATTCTTTTTTAAAATCTCAATAAATCCTCAATTCTTCCTCAAGTCTTTTGGAGTTTGGGCTCTGTCTGCAGTGAACTCCTCTTTGCTCTGGAGAACCCTTCATCGGTTCTCTCCTCTCCCACCTCTCCTTTGAATGACTTTCCTGTGGGGAAGAAGCTTTCCCATGCTCCAGGAAAAACAGTTGTTCTCAGGAACATTTTAATTTGTCATAAAAACTGTAATAAAACATGTAAGAACCCCCCCCCCCCAACAGAAAAAAATGCGGGGTTTTAAGAGGTTTTCTTGCTAATTCCAGGGTTGCCAGTGATTCTATTAGCCCTTTGTTTGCTGTGCTTTATCTTGGAGTGATATTCCCTCATTGCAAAGCTGCTGAAAGCTTGAATCAGGCATCTGAGGATGGAAGTGGGGCCAAGAGGTGCTGGCTCAGAAGATAAAGTGCTGACCTGGCTCCTGCAAGCTGCCAGCTCCTGGTTTCACTCACACCGAGGTAAATGTGATGTGCACGAGTGGCTGCGGATCTACAGCACCTGTTAGAGAAACATGAAATATTTATAAGTTGAGAGTGCTTAAAATCCCCCTTCAAAGCCTGTTCCTCATGAGAAGTGACACTGGCACTGTCCTGAAGGGCTGACAAAGGAGAAGTTCACCTCCCTGGGGGTGTCCAGCAGGAGAATATTTTGGGAGGATCTCAGTAAACCAAGGTTTCTGCACTTTAAACTAAGCCTTGTCCTTTAAACCATCATTTAAGTCACCTTGATTGAGTACAGAGGTGCACATCTGTGAGAAAGGGCTGCATGGACAGACTCTGTGGGTTATCTGGGAGTACAGCTGGACAATTTTTCAGGTAAAGAAGTGTAATGGGGAGATAATTCACAGGAAAATGGTTTGGCTGAAGAGCCAGGACCCAGCATCTCTCAGGCCGTGAAAATTATCCCTGCTCCTGGATGGAACAGGAAACACACAATTAAAATACAATACTCTTGTCAAGGAGGATAAAGTCAATGGCTTTAAACTGAAAAAGAGCAGGTTTAGATCAGATATTGGGCAGGAATTGTTCCCTGGGAGGGTGGACAGGCCCTGGCACAGGGTGCCCAGAGCAGCTGTGGCTGCCCCTGGATCCCTGGCAGTGCCCAAGGCCAGGCTGGACAGGGCTTGGAGCAGCCTGGGACAGCGGAAGGTGTCCGTGACCATGGCTGGGGGTGGCACTGGATGGGATTTAAGACCCTTCCAACCCAAACCACTCTGGGATTCTGTGTTTTGTAGCCTTTGGCATTTTTTCCTTCAGGTTGCCCCTGTTTTTAGGGAACTGCTCAGGGTTTTTAGGGAATCCCGAACATGTGGTGCCAGTCCCTGTCTGGCTGAGCCCCTGATGCAGCAGCGTGGGGGAATCCTGCACAAAGTCAAGTGATTCAGCTGAGAGGGAGAAAGTTAGCAATGAAATAGGGCAGCTGAGGCTGGAGACAGTGAGGGTCATATTTATTTGGCCTGTTCTGATGGGGATTGTTCCTGAGTAATACCAACTCATCTTGCCAGAATTTGCAGGCTCAGCCCTCACCTTTCAAGCTGCCTCAGAATACAGGGATTGAATAAAGATGACCTGCATGGAAATGGCAATTTGTCTGTGCAGCAGTTGCAGAGCCTTTGGCCAGGGCCTCCCAGGGAACAATTCCTTCCCAATATCCCATCTCTCCCTGCCCTCTGGCAGTGGGAAGCCATTCCCTGTGTCCTGGCCCTTCATTCCTTGTCCCAAGTCCCTCTCCAGCTCTCCTGGAGCCCCTTCAGGTACCGGCAGGGGCTCTGAGGTTTCCCTGAAACTTCTCAGGGTGAACACCCCCAGTTCTCCCAGCCTGGCTCCAGAGCAGAGGGGCTCCAGCCCTCTCCTAGGGTGTGGTAGGTGATGGGAAGGTCACTGCCACGATTTCTTCCCCTTCCTCTTGCTCTTGTTTCATCCTTTGCCCTTAAAGGATCTGCTTTTTTGGGTTTTGGTTTTTTAAGTTTGAATAATAACCAGGTAAAGCATGAGAGAAGGAGGGAGGGAGATGCTCTTAACCCCCCTCTGGCTCTGGAAACATCTGTTGTGGGGCTGTGCCTCTGTGTGGCAGCTAAACGTAGCTTTGGGCTCTGAGCTCATTCCCAGAAAGTCTAAGGAATTTGGGACACTGAAGGCTGGGGGCAGGAAAAGGGGACCTGTGGTCAGCGAGGCTCCCAGCGGAGAACAGAGTGGTCAGGAGGGAGCTTTCCTTGACCACCATAAAAAGTGAGTCAGCCCTAGGCAGGGCACACAATTCTTGGGAATGGTCTAAACCTGTGACTAAGCGGGGCTTGGCAGACTGGGAAGACACAGGATAGGCAGAGTGATGCTCTGGCCAATTTTCTGTGGTGACCTTTCCAAGGCTGAGCTTCTCTATGAGTGCTTCCCAGTGAATTTTTTTCCCCCCATTAATCTGGGAGAAGTTAGGTAGCTTTAAATTCCCTCATCTTTATTTAATGGAATGAAACCTTCCCTTCACCACCATTAGACATGATCCCTTGAACCTAAATCCCCCCTTTCTCTGCTGGTCCAGCAGTGTCACAGCTTCTCCTCAGAGGTCCATGCTGGAGTTTAAGCCTCGTTAGCCAGCCCTGCTCCTGTTCCACACGGCTGCTTTTCCCAGCAGGAGAATTCCCATTTTCAGCCACATTAAGTACCAGCTGGGCAGCTCATCTTGTTAGTGGGATTAGAGCTGGAATCACACCAGAATCTGTGGTTATGAGAAATCTACACTTTTCTCACACTTTTGTAAGTTCTCACACTTCTATAAGCTTTGGTCCATTAGCATATTGGAGTTAATTGCCCAATTATAGCTATGGTTAATCAGGTTATGAAGCTCCATCCTCCTTGTTTTCTCTCTTCTCTTCACTGTTGGTTTTGCTCTTGGGCTGAAATTTGTGTTGGTTGTCCTTGGTGCCAAGCTAGAGAAGGAATGGTTTTGTCTCACCAGCTCTGTGAGGAGCTCACCAACGCTTCATATGAAACGCAGAACTACCCACTAAAACAGCACAGAACCTGAAAAATAGAAAAGCTAAAACCTGAGGCATCATACTCCCAAATTAATGACAGAAAGTTAGCACTTGTCCTGAATCTCCATTTTCCAGGCAGGCTCATGAACTGAGGGGTTTGGCCCTGTGTTTGTCACTGGGAGTGGAACCTCTTGGTTGTGAGAAGGTGAAAACCTTGAAGGTGTGAGGAGCCAAGGAAAGCAGCTCCTGGCAGAGAGGAGTCAAATTCCTGCTAGATCTCAGGTGTGGACAGCTCTGGATCACCAGGAATTGCCCAGGGGAGCCCTGGTCGACCCTTCCAGCTTCCTGCAAGCAGAACTGGGAAAAGCAGCAGTGGCATTTTGGGAAACCACTGGGAAACTGGATGAAAGGTGCGTGGCCTGGAGGAGGGAAAGATCAAATTGGACCCTTCAGGTCCAAATTGGGAGCCAAACCTGTGTGAACAGGAACAGCTGTTCTCCTGCAGCAGGAGGGTCCCTCTGGAGCCTCAGCTTGGCAGCGACTGTGGCAGGAATGGGGGGAGGCACCAGGACCAGCTCTTCCTCCTGAACTCAGCATTCCACCTGACATTCCTGAGATATCCATGCTGGACACCCCCTGGATGGTGCCATGAAGATGAGCATGAGGATATGTAAGGCAGGGTAATGGAAGGTACAAACTAACCTGGATAAAATCCTCTGCCTTGGGATTTTCATACATTCCCCTTGGGAACAGCCCCTTCCTGAGGGTGACCACCAGTGCAAAGCACTCTCCTGCCAGTAGATCTCTCTCTCCCTCCCTTCCAAGATGCCCTGACTCACCCAGGACATGGATCTCATGTTTCAGTGGGCAATTCCCAGCTGCAGCACCCGGGATCATCTGCCTGGTGCAGAAATTACCCTCACACATCCTGGCCTTGATTAGGAATAAATCAATATTCCCTGGATGTGCCAGGGGCTGTTTTTCCACTGCTCCACTCATAAATCCATCTGGCTGTGCCTCTTTCGTTCTGGTGCAGGTAAAACCTGAATGTTGGAGAGGAATCTTTACCTCAGGATGAATTTATCCAGAGTGCACTCAGCTGCACAATCCATGCAAGGACGTTGGACCCTGCCTTTCAAAATCCCTGCCTGGCTGGAGGAATCGATCCTCCTCCCCTAAGTCCCACTTCTTATTTAATATTTGTTCAAGCTGAGTAGAACCTAAAGGGAATATAGGAACTGCTAACTCCTAGCCATGAAAAAGCTCTTTGGGAGAGTGAAACACCAGCTAAGAACCGAGAGAATGTCTCTATTTCCCTTTCCTTTAGACAGGGCCCTTCTCTGCCGACAGGAGTGGGGATTTACACAAGTGGAGAGGGCTTTTCCTGTCCTTGGAAAGGGCCTGGTGCCATGGAGCAGGAAGCAAGACCATCTCACACTCATTTTGGAAGTTTTCCATTGTTGGTCCTGCAAGACAGCGACCTTGTAAGAACTGCTGATGCACAGGTTCCCAAAATAAATCAATGGGGATTTGGGATGGACAGAAATCCTACCTGACACAGGTTGGGCCAGAGCAGAATTGTGCTACTCACTGCTCACAGCCAGGAGGAAGGAATGGTTTGGAGGCGGTTGGGGAAGTTCCCTGGTACCTGTGGAAAAGAAATAAAGCTGTGTCTGCTTTTGCTGTTGGCATGATCCCAAACACTGTTTGAGGGTGAACCCACTCTGGAGCTGGAGGGAGAATCCTGGACCTTCAGAGGCCATTAGGATCAGCTGCAAAGGACAAGGAGTTCTTTTTTGGACATGTGCTGGCAAACTGCTTCTTCTTCCCATGAAAATTTCTGACAGAAAAAATAAAATCTCTTTGATTTTTATACAAAATAATTTTCCAAAGCCTCTGGGAATAAAAAAAAAATTCCACTTGTGGCTCTCTCCCTCCCACAACCACAATGATCACCATTCCAGAGCCACCCTGATGGCTGCACCTGGAACAGGATTGGTTCAATACTCAGGATTAAATCAAGAATTTCTTCTTTCCTGATGGCATCTCAGAGCTCTTGCTCCCAGGAAATCTCATTTGGAGCGCATGAAAATGATTTCTATGCCTGAGCTCATGGCAAGGCCTCGTGTGGGCATAATGAAAGCTCCCATTTATGTGTTTATTCCTCCCATGTCTTTGCTCTCCCAATATTCCAGTGAATTTCAGCCTATGCAGAGCCTTAAAAGCTTTTCTTTTGTGGTGCTGGGTTAGGACTGGTTTTCCCAGCATGTGCAGCATTCCTGCATCCTCTGCTTCACAGCTCCACGCCCCCTGCACTTCACCCTTATTACTTTGTGGGCATCAACAAAGACATTAAACAAGGAGAAATGGCCTCAAGTTGCACCAGGGAATGTTCAGGTTGGATATCAGGAACAAATTCTTCACAGAAGAGTGACTGAACATTTGCACCACTGCCCAGGGCATCACTGGCATCACCGTCCCTGGAAATGCTCAGAAAGGAGCAGATGGGGCACTTGGTGATATGTTTTAGTGGCCATGGAAGAGTTGGTGGAAGCCTGGGTTGATGATCTTGGTCTTTTCCAAGCTCAGTGATCCCACGATTGCCAGGTCACAATTCTGACATTACCTGCTGATGTCCGTGGGAATTCCCCTCCTGGGGAATTGTGCTTGAATAGTGCAGGAAACCCATGAACAACAGGATCAAGTGACCAAACTCAGGAGTTATCTCCCCAAAATGGGGTTTATGAACTACTCTCACTTCTCTTCCCCAACTGGAAAACTGGAGATTCCTTCCTCCAAAAGCTCCCTCAGCAATCCTGGCCTGGTTTCTCCTGAGGAGCCCTGACCTCTGCAGGGAAGAGGTTCCCAGTGAATGGTGAAATGCTGAGACAGCTTTCAGACTCCGGGTAAAAACCTGATCCCCCCAAATTCAGTGTTCAAATAAATCCCTTTGTGCTGACAGAGGCTGTGACCTCTCTCCCATCTCTGCTGGTCCACGGGGACAGGCAGATCCCTGGCTGGAGTTTGCCGGCCTTGTTGGATCATTATTTTCCCATCTTTCCTCAGATTTCTCGAGTGTTCAGCCTGTGCATGGCATCTCCTGCCACCCACTCCCCTTCCATAATCAGTGAAAATACTGTTTGGGGAAATCTCCTTTTCCAAGATCTCAAGGAAGCAGCTGGAGCTCTGTCCCAGTTACCATTTTCCCATAGTTAGCTCTGATCCAGGGGGTTAAGCTGCAGGCAAAGGTGCACAAAGGTATGGAAAAATCCCCCTTTTTCCTGGAGCAGGTCCTGGAGACCAGCTGGGAGAGTCAACCAGGAGCATCCCAAAAGAGCTGAACACTGAGAACAGCCCAAGTTGTGCTTGTGCATCACGGTGCATCTTGGATTTAACAGCAGAGAGCCACAAATTTGTGAGTGTGTGTGACAAAATGATGGAGAATTGGGATTTCCTGGCACCTGCTTTGGCCTCCCCACCAACAGGAGGGTCCTGCAGGTGCCCCTGCAAGGCCAAGTGACTTAGAGAGGACAAAGCCCCTGCAGGGAGGGTTCAGGGTCACCAACCAGCTCCTCCTCCTTGGAAATTTTTGTGGTTCTCTGACCCCATGGAAGCTCTTGGAGATCCATCCCCAGGGAACAAACTTGGCAGCCAAGTTTGAAGGAAATGCCTTGCCCTGAGCGAGGGGAGAGGCTTCTTGTGGCCTCTGAGTGACCAAGACAGTCAATGAGCTTCTTTGAGGAAGGGAGAATGCCAGTAGAGCTTCCCAAAAATCTGGCCTGACCTTGTGCCTTCTAAGTTTCTCACCAGTAAGTTTTTGCTCGTTTTCTAAGGTGTGGTTCTCAAACTCCCAAATTTTCTCTGCTTAACATCCTCCAGGACAGTCAAACCTAAAGGTGCTTGTGAAAAGCTGAGGGAAGAGCTCCCAGTTCTGAAGGAGGAGGGGATAAAAAGTGACAAAACGCCAGGACAAGTCCATGGTCAATAAAAGCTGTCATAAATACAGGTGCAAACAGCCCCGAGTGCACACACAGAGCCACAGGCTGTGAATGAAAGAGCTCTGAGAGGGGACAGGGCCATGAAAACGTTGGCTCAGCACTCCCAGTGCCAGAGATTCTAAGGCTTATTGGGAAATCCTCCAACTCCAGGGCAGGGGGAGCTCAGGCTGGAGGGGCTGAGCTCCCCCTGCCTCGTACGAGGGGCTGCAGAGGTGGGGGAGGCTCAGGTGAGGTTCAGGTTCCTCTGCACAAGCTCTGAGCATGAGCTAAGAACAGCATTGCCTCTGGTTTTGGGTTGGAAAAGCATTCGGAGAAGTTCCTTCTGGAGATTTATTGGGAATTAGATGGGAAGATGAAACTTCAGTCCCAGAGGTTTGTAGCCTGTGATTGTCTGGATCAAAGCACACCAGCCAAAATCAGAACATCATGAACATTTCTGTAAATGACCTTTTATGTCCCTTCCAACCCCAACCATTCCATGGATTCTGACCACAGAATCCCAGCATCATTAAGGTTGGAAAAGCTCTTTAAGATCATTGTGGTGGTCACCACTAAACCATGTCCCCAAGTGCCACATCCACAGAGCTTTTGAACATTTCCAGGGATGGCAAATCCTCCACTTCCCGTTCCAATGTTTGCCAGCCCTTTCAGTGAGGAAATTTTCCCTCATATCCAACCTGTTGCTGTGGAAATTGTTCTGGAAATAAAATCATTTTAGGGCAAAGTCAGACATGAAAGGAGTCATTTAAACACCAATTCCTTTTTATGAAGGAAAATAAGTGGAAGTTGGATAAACAATTCATATTGTTCTTCATTAGTTCACACTAATCAGTAGAGTGTCTCTAATAAGCATTTAATTAAGAATTAATGTGGTGGCTGTTATAAAATGAAATATTAATTGGAAAAGAGAAATTTCAGGTTTGTTTAGGTGCAGGGAATCTGCCCACCTCATGCTTAACTTGATTACACAAGTGCTTTCCAATTTGTGAATTGTTTAATGTATAAAAGTCATAAGGACCTGACATTTAACGAGGGAACACTGGCAAATTAATTCCATTCAGAGCTAAAAATGCAGCTTGACATTTGGTGGCTGAGCTGGTAACCAGGGCCTCATCACAATTCTATGTTTCCCTGTGTGCTAATGAACTGCCCTGGGATCACATGGCAAAAGGATTAAGGAACAATTGGAATTTCATGGATCAGTGATCATGGAGCGATGGCAGCTGGGATCTGGCACAGGGGAAACCTGACCTTGGGGACAGGGGGAGAGGGGGGATTCTGTCCCTCTGCCCTGCCCAGGTGAGAGCCCACCTGCAGAGCTGCCCCAGCCCTGGGGCCCAGCACAGGAGGGACCTGGAGCTGCTGGAGTGAGTCCAGAGGAAGCCACGGAGATGCTCCAAGGGCTGGAGCCCCTCTGCTCTGGACCCAGGCTGGGAGAGCTGGGGGTGTTCCCCTGGAGAGGAGAAGGCTCCAGGGAGAGCTCAGAGCCCCTGCCAGGGCCTGAAGGGGCTCCAGAAGAGCTGGAGAGGGGCTTGGGGCAAGGGCTGGAGGGACAGGACACAGGGAATATCCCATCTCTCCCTGCCAGAGGGCAGGGAGAGATGGGATATTGGGAAGGAATGCATATGTGTGAAAAATTGCAAAGGGTGTAGGAACAGACTCTGAGGGATATCTGGTAGTACAGCTGGACCTTGCTGAGCTTTGTCCCAGGTAAAAAAGCCAAATGGGGGAGATAATTCCCAGGAAAATCGTTTGTCTGAAGAGCCAGGGCCCAACAATTCTCAGTCTGTGAAAATTATCCCTGCTCCTGGATGGAACAGGAAATACACAAGTGAAATACAATATTCTTGTCAAGTAGAATGAAGCCAATGACTTTAAACTAAAAAGAGTAGATTTAGGTGGGATAGTGGGAAGGAATTGTTCCCTGGCAGGGTGGGCAGGCCCTGGCACAGGGTGCCCAGAGCAACTGGGGCTGCCCCTGGATCCCTGGCAGTGCCCAAGGCCAGGCTGGACATTGGAGCTGGGAGCAGCCTGGGATAGTGGGAGGTGTCTGTGACCACGGCTGGGGTGGCACTGGATGGGATTTAAGGTCCCTTCCCACCCAAACTACCCTGGGATTCCATGAATTTGGTGTCAGTGGAAGCGCTTCCACCTCTCTCTGACTCCTCCCAGTTACGATCCCAGGACTCCCAGGCATTTCAGCACAAGGAGAAGGATGGGATTTACAAGAAGGAGCAGAGCAGATCCATCAACACCTGGACCCAGGCACCTGTAGCTCCACAGCTGCCAGAGCTGAGGCGGGCTCTGAGCTGAACACAATTATCCACAGGCTGGAAGTTTCAGGGACTGAAACTTTTCTACATTGCTGCTGCCTGAATTTGCCAAATGCTTTCAGCAGAGAAGGCAGTAAAAGGGAATTTTTTTAACATGTCAAAACACCTCATTTTCACGTTTTCTAGAAGGAAATATTTTGGTTTGGAAATGAGGAAATGCTCTGTGTCAATATTCCCCACGTGACAGCGCTCAGACTCCTTTCTCTCTAAATGACAGGGTTTTGTTGTTTCAAATTGACAGAGATTTTCCCTGTTAGTGAACCTGTTATTTTAAAGACCATGAATAAAAAAGGCAAAATATTCTCTCATCATTTGAATGAAAGAACTTGAGTGAGCTCAGAAAATTCTAGTACTTTTCCTTCACTGAGTTCTCTTGGTTTGCATTTTTAAGAGCAGTTTCCTTGCTCTGCCACTCCTCTCCATCAGTACTTCCCAATGTCACATCAGCATCAGGAGGAAGGGGAATAATGTGGGAGGGTGATTCCTTAGGACCATTTGTAATGTGTTTTTTGGGGAGAGGGACACGGGGGACATGGGACTGCCCCACCCCTGGCTCTGTGCAGGAGCCAAATCGCAGCTCCTTCGCTGTATGTGTGGTGAGGAGCAGCTGCGGGCAGAGGGAAGAGGGTGTTAATCACCAGAAAAATAGTTGTAAGCCCCTCTGACAGCCTTTCAGTCTTAGCCCTTTCCTCCTCTCAGGTAAGTCCTCTCCCTGAGCAGTTCCGTCTCCCCAGGCTCTGTCCTGACCTTCCAGATATCGCTGTCTCTGCTCTGGCCTTGTTTATCTCTGGGTTTCTTGGTTTCACACCGGTAATTGTCCAAGCTGTCACTCCAGGGTGAGTGGGTGAGTGCTTGGGCACACTTTGTTCTGCTCCAAGATCCAGCATTTTCCCTTTGGCTCCTCAGCTGTCTCAGCTCCTTCTGGCACCTCCTGACAGCCCCTCTGCTGCTCGATCCCAGCAGGAGCAGAGCTGGGGCTGGAGCCAGCATGGACTGAAACCTTCCCTGACAACCTGTAGCAAGAATCACCTGACTGCAGGTGGGCAGAGCTTTGGCTTCAGCTCCACACGCCCTCCCCAACACTTCCCTCCAAATGTTCTCAGCTGAGATCACAGCTCTGTGATGCCTCCACAGAGCAGAGAAACAGAGAAATGCCTCAAAAAAGGGGTCAAATCTCAGAAGGTTTGGGGCACAATGCATCAAGCCCAGAACTGGGAACTGCACAGAGATGTCAAAGCCAAAACTGGAGCATCCCACGTAGCTGATCCTGACTTGAGCTCCCAGCTCAGCTCCCTTGGAACTGTCTCCTCACTCAGGGCTGGCTTGAGCATCTCCATCTGACTGAGGCTTCTGGTGCTCCTTCCCCACATTATTTGTGAGCGTGTCACCACCAAATGCCAGAGCTGAAGGCTGAGTTCCCAGCGTGTCAGCACCTCCTGACTCCTCCAGCTGGAGGTGTGAGCCAAGGGCGGATCACGTGGCCCAAACTCCGGGGGCTGCCACTCCAAGAAGAATGGTAGGTAGGTAGGTGAGTGCTAAAAGTGATGGTTTCTCACCCAAACGGAAGAGTTGGCAGGAGGGCTCCAACTGCTGCATCCTTCCCACCCACACAAGCCCAGCCTGACGAAGACGGGATGATTCCACTGAAGGAGCAGCACGTTATCCCTGGATTCCTGCAGGGGCTGAAACTGCAGTGCTGGCAAAGCTTTGTGAGTTCAGAACCTTCCTCACCTGAGCTAACATGCCCTTGTCCCCAAGATCCCAGATTTATCAGGTTTTATCTCCTGGGTCTGGACCTTTCCTCCCGGGTTTGGATCTTTTCCAGCTCGTCTATGCAGCAACTTTTGCCCCAAGGATTTGAGTGACACTCAAGTCTTGAGCTGTCCCCCTGCTCCTGGATTAATTCAGCTCAGCTCTGAATGTCGACTCTTCTTTATCCAGGGTACTTGCTCTCCCATTCTTCCCAGCATTCCAGAGCTGCTTCTTCCTGACTCTGACAGGACTGAGTGGAAGGAGAAGTTTTTAATGTGCTTTCCAGTCAATTGCTTTTACGAGCTGAATGTGGTGGAAGTGCTGCCTGTGAAGCTGTGAACTCGGTGGCTGTGCCTGGCACATCCCGGCTTTCCCGTGCCCAGGGAATTAGGGAACACTCTCCTCATTCATAAGAAAGCACGGAGAAGTTCACGGGCCAATGATTAAGTGCATTCCAGTGCTCAGAATTTAATTTCTTCTTGGCTTTCTCCTTGAATGAGACAGCACCTTGCTGCTGCACAGAGTCCAGCTCAGACTGAGCTCAGTCTGGCTGCCAGAGCAGCCCTCAATCCACAATCCCATGGCTGTTATCTAGGGAAAACCTCTCTCTTCAGCCTATGCTCTAATACCAGCCACACTGGATATTGGGAAGGAATTGTTCCCTGGCAGGGTGGGCAGGCCCTGGCACAGGGTGCCCAGAGCAGCTGTGGCTGCCCCTGGATCCCTGGCAGTGCCCAAGGCCAGGCTGGACACTGGGGCTTGGAGCAGCCTGGGACAGTGGGAGGTGTCCCTGCCCGTGGCAGGGGGTGGCACTGGACGGGCTCTAAGGTCCCTTCCCACCCAAACCATTCCATCATTCTGTAATCCTGTGACCCTCATATCCTCATATTTCAGGTCTAAAAATGTGAGGTCACTTGTTTTTTTTCAGGCTGAAGAAGAGAAGACAGGGGAGACTCATTGGGGTCTTCAACATCTGGAGGGCAGTTCCAGTCTCTGCTCCCTGGGACAGGGACAGCACCCAGGGAATGGCTGGAGCTCAGGAAAGGTTCTTCCCCAGAGGGTGCTGGCACTGCCCAGGCTCCCCAGGGAATGGGCACGGCCCCGAGGCTGCCAGAGCTCCAGGAGCCTTTGGACAGCGCTCCAGGGATGCCCAGGCTGGGATTCTTGGGGGGGCTGGGCAGGGCCAGGAGCTGGGCTGGACGATCCTGGGGGTCCCTCCAGCTCTAGGAACATTCCATGATTCTCTGAAATGTATCACTTCACATCTTTTTCTTGGTTATTAATTGGAATTGGCCAATTATTTGTCAGAACCCTGTTGGCTTCGTTCAGCCCTGTTGTAACTCCCCAGCAGACAGCAGGAAGTCCTTGCACAGCCACCATCCCTGAGCTGAGGACTCAGGCCTGGACTTGTCTGAAGATGAAATTGGAGGGCACTGAAGGCTGCCAGAGATGGCAGTACTCAAATTTCCTGTTGGGTCTGCTGTGCTTGGAGTGGTGAAAAGCACAGGGACAGTGAGACACTGCCTCAGAGGTGAAAGGGGAAAGCAGAGATGGGGAAAAACAGCTTCCATGGGTGGTTTTTTTCCTGTTTGATTTTTGTTTCCAGTGGATTCCCAGAGCCCTTGGCACCATCCTTGCTCTGGGGGACTTTCACCCAGCACTAATTTCTGCCCAGCCTGACAGTGGTTTACGAGAAGAGGTTTCCTTTCATTCTCAGTGATGGAGCTCAATAATTGTTCAACCTTAAAGGGTTTCTCCTCACTCAGGTCTTGCCTCCCTAAAGGGCTCCCACTGCCCATCCTGTCCTGCTCATTCCCCTTCAATCTCACTGATGTCCCTGTTGGAATTGATCCCTCTGCCATTTTCCCAGCAGGGCACTGACTCCCCAGTCTCCCCAGGGATGTTATGATGTTATTTCTCTCTGATGCTCCCCCATTTGTCTGTTAGACCCTTCTGCCCAAACCCATTCTTATGGAAAATTCCATCTCTCATTGAAGTGCTGGGAATCAAAGGAGAATCAAATCCTAGCCAGGGCTGTGCTGGGCAATCTGAAAATTGCCCAGGAAATGTCTCTGAGCTCTGCAGAACCTGTGATTTCAGTGCTGTACATTAAATAACCTTTTCAATGCCAGTGGCTTCACCACTTCTGATTTTTATATAATAGCTAGCTTGGTGTTTTCCCTGGAATTTGTGCAAATAACTCAGTGTTGGATTTGACTGCAGCTATTATTTCCACAGTTTTATGCTGAGAGGGGAGGCATTCAGGGAGCTGGAGAAGTTCCCTGGAAGCTGCTTTACCTCCAGGATGCTTCCCCCAAGCCTTGTGATTTGTGTTGTCCTACTGATACTTTGTCACTGTCCCCAAACAGCGCCCCCCCCATGTCCCCTCCACACGAGTGTGAGCACCTGGGCAGGGTCACACATTCCTTTCTCATAAAATTCTTGGGATTCTGGGTCCAGTTGGGAAGTTTAGCAGCAACATGTGAACGTGATAACGGTTCTGCTCCCAACCCACATAGAGCTCCACATCCAAGCCCAGCTGTCTGCAGGAAGTCTCACAGAAACAGGATTTTTCCTGGAATGGTTCAACCCACTCATTTTTGAGGAAGCTGGATGTGGATCTGGGAGGTGTCTTCCAGTTTTGGTAATTCCATGGTTCTACAAAACCCACATATCATACCTGATCCATTTACAAAATTAAGAGATCAAAATTTATTTTTTGAGCCCAGAGTTATCCAGGTCTGTGCTTTCAGCAGGTGAGGGGTGCAAAAAAAATAAGTTTAGGCAAAACTCTTAAGGCCAGGGCTGAGTTCAGGAGAGTTGTTGTGGGCTCAAAGTGCACGTGCCCATGGTTGATCTGGTCCAGCTGATGGGGGATAAATTCCTTGGAGCTGTGCAGCCAGTTAGGAGACTTGAATATTTTGGCTCTGAAGATCTGATTAGACCATGGGAAGATTCCCCTGGGAAATGTCCCCAGGAGCTGCAGGCAGGACATGCCGAGGGCTTCTTGCTTCCTGTCAAGCTGCATGCCCAGTCTGTGCCATGGTTTGTGGTGGGATCAGATCCCATTCCGGATTGCTTGGGGTGGAAACTCATCCCTGTGTGAGGGACTGGCACAGATCCCAGTGGCCACAGTGGGGGAGCTGAAGCCTCTGCCTTGATTCTGGCCCTGGGCTGAGACTCAGCTCTGCTCTTTCAGGTCAGTGTGGAAGATTCCCACACCCTGGGACCAAGGGAGCAGCTTTGGGAGCTGCCCTCCAGCAGGTGCCTTTCCCGGAGGAAGGACTCCATGGCTATGCTCTCATGGCTCAGTTTGGATTTGGGATCCAACCTGTGTGAGCCAGAATATTGTTTCTGGCTTTAGCAGTTCCTCTCCTGGGGATCACTTTGAAGCACTTTGTCTGCTGCACTTGAGGAGACCATTCCCTGCTGCATCTCCACATCATGGAATCCCAGGATGGGTCAGCCTGGAAGGGACCACAGAGGGTCACAGGTGCCACCTCCCTGCTCCAGCAGGGCCGCCCCAGAGCTCAGGCACAGGACTGTGTGCACACAGCTCTGGAATATCCCCAGGAGGAGACCCCCCAGCCTCCCTGGCTCTGCTCAGGGCTGGCAGTGCCCAGGGCAGGAGTTGTGCCTCCTGGGCAGGGGCAGCTCCTGGGCTCAGCCCTGCCCGTGGCTCTGGGGCCATTGCTGGGCCTGGAGCAGAGCCTGGGCCCTGCCCTGCCCTCCCTGCACCCAGGGACAGACTGGGACACACTGGGACAGACTGGGACACACAGGGACAGCCAGGGCTGGGGGCCCCTCTCAGCTGGGGCTCCTCTCCAGGCTGAGCAGCCCCAGCTCCCTCAGCCTTTCCTGGGCACGGAGATGCTCCAGGCCCTTCCTCAGCTCCAGGAGCTCCTGTCCCTGCTGTGCTGAGGATCCAGAGCCGGACACAGCACCCCAGAGGTGCCTCCAGGGCTGGGCAAAGGGGCAGGATCACCCCTGACCTGCTGGGAACGCTCTTCCTCATCCTCTCTGGGATACACCAGGATCTCCCACCTCTGCTGCCCTGCCCATCCCCACAGGCTTCTCCTCTTGTGCCCATCCCTGGAGCATCCCCTGCTGAGATTCCATGTCACACTGATCCTGGCACCCAGCCCTCACACCTTTCTGAGAGATTTTTCTCCATTCCTGGTCCCCTCCTGGAACCATCTGCAGGTGGCAATAGCAGGAGACTGGGAAGGTGGAATGATCCCAGTAGAGCTCTCCCCATTCCGGGCTTTTCATGTCTTGGCTGTTTCTTCAACACTGAAAGCTCTGTGACAGGGAATGTGCCCTGGATAAACTTCTGGGAAATCAGGCTCTGAAATATGTGCAGGAAAATGGACACATTAATAAATTTTATTTGAGCTTTCAATTTCCTGAGCAGGAAAGGGATGATTTTGATCATGAATATTAATAATGTGAGGGCAGCAGATGAAGAGAAAGTCTGAGGCTGCCCATGGGAAGCCAAAGGCTGTATCCTGGCGTAGGCAAGGAGGCCAGCACTGCCATCCTGCATTTCCCATCATCTACCCCATCCTGGAGGGACAGGAATTTGATCCTGATTTCCTGCCCAGCTCCTTCATGCTGTGGAATCCCTCCCAGCATGATTTGCCATTGCTGGAAGCCAATGCAGGGGGGTTATTTTATCCCTGTGCTGCTGGTGATTTGTACCAACATTCCCATTATTTTCCTGGCAACCAGGGCCATGCCATGCCTGTCTCCCCAGGCCATCCCATCCAGCTTCCACCAATGCTGCTGGAAAAGTTCATCTCCTGGAGCATCCCCTTTCACATTAACATAATCTCATTAGAATGAAAATGAAATTGAACATCAGCAGTGCCAAGGCTGCCTCAGTGAGATCTCAGCAGCTCCCGGTGCAGGTGACCTGGACCTCCAGGAGAAGTCCCACCTCTCCCTGCTGCTGTGGGACAGGGTGACAGCCCTTCCATCACCTCCCAGCCACCACTCACTCCATGTTTGCCGCCTTCTGCTCTATCCCTGCTGATTCCATCCCTGCTGCTGCTGGAGTTGGTTCATAGCCAGACCTACTTTGGTCCTGAGACATTTTTTGATCTTCCTTGGGTTGTCAGTCTGGGAGCTCCTGCTACCTGAAGAACCATCCTTAGAGCCAGATCCTGCATCTTTATTCCTCACACTCAACCTCAGGTCCCTTCTTTGTGTTTGACAGTGGAGTATTAACAATAACAGAACATCAATGATGATTGATGATTATTAGGGTGAATTATTGCTTTTTATCCCCCAGGTTTATGACAAGAATTTGCAGAGTTCAGGTTCCTAGGAGGGGTTTATCCTGTGACTCACATTTAAACAAAATGTAGTGGCTGAAGTGGTCCATTTTTCTCACTTTCAAATGCCAAAAAATATTTTGAAATAATGTCAAACCTTCCTTTTGCTCCTCAGAGTGACCAAGGGCTCCCTGAAGACTTAATTCTGATGTTTCAGTTGGGAACATCATTTCTGTGTTGTTCTTTTGTTGTCCTTTTCCCCTAAGAACCCACAAATTTACAAAATCATTCTTTTTCTTTGCTCCTGGCAGCATTTTATGTTAAATTTCCTGGAGAAGTGCAAATAAACAAACAAAACCTTTTGTAAATAATGAAAGCAAACCTTATTAACCTACATAGCAGCAGCCAGTTCAGGGATAAAACAACTGCCCTACTTTAGGTGGGAAATCACGAAAAAACCTTAAACCTGCTAAAAACCAAGTGGGTTTTTACATATGCAAAGGTAGTGGTGAAAGGGAGAGCTGGGGAATAAATCAAGGAGCAGTTTATGGATGGATAAAGGGGCTAAAGAGGTGTCCAGCCACTGGGATTTGGAGTTGAGGTGTTTGGGGAGAGTTGCCATCCCAAGCTCCGAGCATCCCCTTGAGCCCCTGCAGGACCATGGACTCCAGGGAGCCTGGGACACCCACTCTGGAAGAAAAGGCCATTTTCTTGGAAATGGATCAGCTTTACCCAAATCCTGTGTGTTCAAAAGGTGTTGTTCCCAGCAGGATCCTCAGGAAGGACAGGGGACTCAAAACTTTCCCAGCTCCCCGGCCAACGCAGGGATCGTGATGATCCCGGAAACTGCAGTAAGTGCTCAAATATCATGGAATTGTGGAATGGTTTGGGTGGGAAAGGACCTTAAAGCCCATCCAGTGCCACCCCTACCATGGGTAGGGACACCTCCCACTGTCCCAGGTTGCTCCAAGCCCCAATGTCCAGCCTGGCCTTGGACACTGCCAGGGATCCAGGGGCAGCCACAGCTGCTCTGGGCACCCTGTGCCAGGGCCTCCCCACCCTCCCAGGGAACAATTCCTGCCCAATATCCCATCTAAATCTGCTCTCTTTCAACTTAAAGTCCTTCCTCCTTGCCTTGTCCCCCCAGCCCTTGTCCCCAGTCCCTCCCCAGCTCTCCTGGAGCCCCTTCAGGCCCTGGAAGGGGCTCTGAGGCCTCCCTGGAGCCTTCTCTTCTCCGGGGAACTCCCCCAGCTCTCCCGGCCTGACCATTACTGCACTGTTCTCTGGAAACTTTTCAGAGAGCCCAAATCTCCATGAAATGCCCTTAGACAGGAATTCCCAGCCCCATTCCCTGTTTGCAGACACTCCACAGAGGCTGGTGCAGAGCTTGTGCTTTCCAGAGCAAGATTATCCAAATCACAGCATTCCCAGGGAAAGAAGAAATTGTTACAAATAGCAGCAGCTGCATCAATCTCCAAGGCACCAGATGTCACTCCTACTGTAGATATTTCCCATCAAAATTCCCAGAAAATGCCCTTCTCACAGATGGATACCACCCCACCCCTCTCCAATGGATATCCTTAGCTGAGGAAGCAGAGTGAATTCTCATTATTTTCCTTGGTGTTNGTTTATTTTTTTTTTTTGTCTTTGTGTTTTTTTTTTTTTTTTTTTTTTTTTTTTTTTTTTTTTCTTGCCTTCCACGGATATTTTGTCAACCAACCCGCAAACAGAATTTTAGGATGGAGCTCTTCGATCCATAGGCTCTTTGATCCATATTCATAGCAGCTTCCTGGCTTATCTCTGAGCACCACTCACACATGCAGCTCACTGGAGCTGTTGTTTTTTAAAATGTTTAACATATAAAAGTTTAATCACAAAGTTGCCCAATGTTTGTTTCTTATGAAAAGCATTATTATTGTTCAAGACACTCCTCTGGAGGTTTTCCATGTCTGTGTTGTGCTGGATCCGTGCTGAATTCAGATGGGGTGTTCTGAGATGCAGCAGTGGTGCTGCTCCTCGGGGTTTCCCGAGGTTAAAGAAGGTGGAAAGTTGGAAAGAAGAAGGTTTCCCAAGGTGGAAAACTATGGATGGGACAACCCAGGCCAGCTGTGTTCATCTTCTAGCATGGGAAGATGAACATGGATTATGAATCCATAAATGGGAGCATTTGGGGAGATGCTGGAAGGAAATGTCCCAAGTTCAACGAGGGGAATGCAGGTCCTGCACCTGGGGAGGAACAACCAGCACAGACTGGGGGGCACCTCTTGGAGCAGCTCTGTAAGGAAAGACCTGGGGACAACGAGGTGTCCCTGAGCCAGGAGAGTGACCAGGGGCCCAATGGGATCCTGGGGGCATCAGGAAGAGCGTTCCCAGCAGGTCAGGGGTGATCCTGCCCCTTTGCCCAGCCCTGGAGGCACCTCTGGGGTGCTGTGTCCAGCCCTGGATCCTCAGCACAGCAGGGACAGGAGCTCCTGGAGCTGAGGAAGGGCCTGGAGCATCTCCGTGCCCAGGAAAGGCTGAGGGAGCTGGGGCTGCTCAGCCTGGAGAGGAGCCCCAGCTGAGAGGGGCCCTCAGCCCTGGCTGTCCCTGTGTGTCCCAGTCTGTCCCAGTCTGTCCCTGTGTGTCCCAGTCTGTCCCTGCCTGTCCCAGTCTGTCCCTGGCTGTCCCAGTCTGTCTCTGTGTGTCCTAGTCTGTCCCTGTGTGTCCCTGTGTGTCCCAGTCTGTCCCAGTCTGTCCCTGCCTGTCCCTGCCTGTCCCAGTGTGTCCCAGTCTGTCCCAGTCTGTCCCAGTGTGTCCCAGTCTGTCCCTGGGTGCAGGGAGGGCAGGGCAGGGCCCAGGCTCTGCTCCAGGCCCAGCAATGGCCCCAGAGCCACGGGCAGGGCTGAGCCCAGGAGCTGCCCCTGCCCAGGAGGCACAACTCCTGCCCTGGGCAGTGCCAGCCCTGAGCAGAGCCAGGGAGGCTGGGGGGTCTCCTCCTGGGGATATTCCAGAGCTGTGTGCACACAGTCCTGTGCCTGAGCTCTGGGGCGGCCCTGCTGGAGCACGGAGGTGGCACCTGTGACTCTGTGCTCCCTCCAACCTGAATCACTCTGGAATTCTGTGATCTTTCCTTCTTGACCATTCTGGCTGGGATGTGGGACTAAACAAAGCTCTTCTGAAGGCAGCTTCGGTGCAAAGTCCCCTTATGGAGCCTGAAGAACACATCACGCAGGAAATCAGCCCTTGGAGTGGCTGGGAAGGAGGAGATAAGAGCAGGAGGAGCCTGCTGGGAGGCACTTCGTGATTAGGCTGCGCCTGGGGCCGGGGCCGGCTCAGGAATATTCATTCCCTTCACAGTCACCGTTCCCAGGCTTTTACATATGCAGAACCTGTTCTGGTATTTCCAGGGAAATACAGCAGCCTGGTGGCTGCTGCCTGAACTGCTGCGGTGGCCCCGGGGCAGGTGGGAGCAGCAGCAGGAGGAGGAGGATGCAGGAGCGCCAGGGGAGTCTCAGCGAGCGATGCAGGAGCCGCTGGGATCAGAGAAACCGGGAAAGGGACATGTCCTGGTCATGCTTAATGTGGCAAAGGGAATTACCGCCACAGTGGAGAGAAACCAGATTACAGAGGGTGTTCAGAACCCCTCTGAAGGGCTCCCAGAGTGTGCCTGGCTCTGTGCGACCACATCCTCTTCAGCTGCCTGAAACAAGCTGCTCTTCCAGTGGGAAGGATGGTTCCCGAGGATTGCTGCCAGGAGCAAAGAGCTTTCACCTCCTCTTACCCAGCCAGGATGTGATGGACACAACACCCAGCCAGGCCTGTCCTGATGCTCCCCAGGGGATCCAAAGGTAGAAGATTATTCACACTGCACTTGGTGGAATGGTCCATGGTCCAGGATGAAAAGAATCAACTGAGGGTCAAAACAGAGAAAATTCAGAGCAGGGGAGGCTCCTGCAGCAGCACTGACACTTTTCCACGTCTGCCTGGAGCAGTGCTGGGCTGGAGACACCAAAGTGCTCTGATCTGGAGTCGCAAAGAACTCCAACCATGCTCCAAGGGTGGTCATAGCGCCCGTGGAGGGTCTGGCTAAGCCTTCCAGGTACCTGGAGAAGGGCTGGCCCCACGGAGAGGGACGTGGACACATGAGGACAGAACAGGGGTGGCTGGGTCCAAAAAGCAGGGGGATAACAGGAGTCTGAGAGCTGCCTGTGCTTGGCAAGGAGCTTAAAGTGTAATGCAGCCAATTTCTGTGGCAGCAGGACAAGGGAGATTTCACACAGCTTGAAGTAGAGGAGGCTCAGATTGGGAATTGGGACAATACTGTTCCCTGGGATGGTGGTGAAGCCCAGGACAGGCCACCAGAGAGCTGGGGAAAGTCTTGGAACAGCTGAATTGACCAAGATTTACCAAGCTGGACTTGGATGATCCTTGTGGGTCCCTTCCAGATCAGAGTATTCTGATTGTAGATCCAGAAGCAGAGAGAGACCTGGTCTGGTGTGGGAACAAACCTTCAGGGGTCCCTTCCAGCACAGACCTTTGGGATAAAGTGGTCCTGGAGTGGCTCCTAAGGGTAAAAAGGTGTATTGTGAGAAAAGGAGGTGTCAAGGATACAAAGCATCATTGGACGGGTGTGGACATCTCATTTCTCCTCCTGGCTCTGGAATTATTTGTGACTTTGTCTCTCCAGTGGCCTGGTGAAGGAAAGTTGGTGAGGAATGTTCCCAGCAGCTCTGATTCTGCAGAACATCCTGGGATGCAAGAAGAATGAACAACCTGCAGAGCAAATATAAATTTTGCTGCTGTTGCCAAACCAGTGCCTAAACCCAGTCCAAAGGATGCTCTGTTGGGCCACAAACCCCTGGTCTGAGGGGTGCTCACATCCTGGTTTCTTCTCCTTTCTTCCCACTGTGCACAGGCTGGAATTCTCCCAGGACCTGGGCTGTTCCTTCTGTCCAGGGGCCTCATTTTATCCCTGCCTGCAGCAGCCAGTTCGTGACCCCCAGCCCCTCCTTGCTGGTCCTTGAGCGTGACCTGCAGACAATAAAACCAGCTGAGTTAAACTGGCATTGACAGACATGCTCTGAGATCTTAAATTGTCATCACAAACGTGCCCTGAGATCTTCAGAAAGTGGGTGGAGGACCCAATTTTAATAATGAGGCAAGAGATACAAATAATTAATCCACTGTTTCTTGTAGGGTGCTGCTCCCTAGCTGCCAAAGGCCAGAGTGGGACTTTGCAGAGTAATCAGCCCCCTGATCCCAGCATTCCAAGCATCCCAGCCATGGAACAGCCTTCACAAAAATGACCTTTCAAAGGGAATGTGCAAATTGTCCCAAGAGTTTGAGAGGAGCAGGGTCAAAGACAGAGCAGGAGATGCACCATGCAATTCCTGCCCAGTCAGTGCCCTCTTCCCCACCTGCTCCCTCTCCTTGTGCTCTCCCAGGAGCAGAGGCCCTGGCAGATCCCAGCCTTTACCCCAGGAATCATCTGTGCCAGGCTCATGTGGTTCCCGTGGATGTGACCGCTCATGTCCCCACGCTGTTCGTGTGCTGGGCTGAAGGGCAGGCTCAGGAGGGACCTTCTGCCATTGCTGACCTTTCCCATGGCCTGGGCTCTCAGACATTAAAAACAAAGAATCCTTTGCTAATGAGTTGCTCCTGAGCTGGAAGAACAACTCAGCCCTGCTCCTCCTGGCTCTGCTCCCTCACCCCCAGCAGTGCCCTTCAGGAAGGTGCCAGGGGCAGGGGCTGGTGCCGATCCCAGCCCTGCAGAGATGGGATACAGGGTTGGTAAATGGTTGGAAGCTTCAGCAGACCCCTTGGAAAGTCTTCCTTTTCTCTATTCAATGGCAGCTCTTGGCCCTCCCAAAACAGAGAGGCTGGGCTGTGGAGGCCCCTCCACATTCCCTGAGGCTCAGGAGGAGGCACAGCCTGCCATGGTCACCTTGAGGAAGGACTCCGGTGCCTTCCTTGGGACTCTTGAGGGGAATTTTCTCCTGCTGTAAGCAACCTCAGCCCTTGAAGAAGTGAAGAGAAGCACCAGCGACCTTTGAGGAGGCTGAAAGTCATTTCTGAAGCAGGATGAGTCACTCTGTGTTTTGTGGCTTCCCAGACTCTTTGTGCTGTGTGTCCAAGACAATCTCCCAGGCCAGCAGTGTGGGCACATGTCCTGATGTCCTTCCCAGGCCTGGAGTAAACAATGGCCATTCAGACACTGAGTCCCCCAAGACTTCCCAAATTGAGAAATCAAGTAAGGAAATCCCAGAGTGGAGCAGCTGTCAGACAAAGCCCTGTGGTGGCTGCACCATAATTCCAATGTCAACGAGAGCATGGAATGGGATGGGGAGAGGATCTGGAAGCACTGCACAGTCTGGGCCTTCGCTGACACCCCCAGCTCCACCACAGAGCTCTGTGTTTCAGACACTGCTTTGCAGAATCCTTTAAAATCTGTGGCTTTAAAAGTCCTTTAAAGAGATTTAAAAATCCTTTAAAAAACACCAAAGGTGACAGCATGGTGTGGTACCAAGAGGAGAATATATCATGGAATATTCTGAGCTGGAATGGACCCACAAGGACCATCCAGTCCAGCTCCCTGCCCTGCACAGACACCCCAACAATCCCACCCTGGGCATCCCTGGGAGTGGTGTCCCAGTGCTCCTGGAGCTCTGGAATGGGGGCTGTTCTTGTTCCCCTCCCAGCCCAGCTGTGTGTGACCCACCCAGGCTGTCCAGCCCAGGGAGTGAGGAGGAGCAGAGGACCCGTGGCTGATGTGCAGGGACATCCCAAGCTGCTGAAGAGGTTTCAGGAGCAGGGGACCCTCAGTCCCCAGTGAGGAGTGAGTGTGGCCCTTGTGGGACTGGCCAGCCCCTCACCCTGAGGGTCAGCCCCTGCTCAGGTCCCCTCCCTCTCCACATAGACCCCAAGCAAGGCTGTGACCAGAGAAGGGAACCTCCAGCCCTTCTCCTTGTGGGGGAGGAAAGAAACCATATTCCGCTCTCTTTTCCAGATGCTGGGAGCCAAGTATACCTCCCTCCTCCTCCTCACTGTCAACACCTTGGAAATGCCTCGGTTCCAGGCAGTGCTGGGATGCCTTTTTTATCTGTCACTTGCTCTTCTAAGCTGATCCCTCTCAAATCACTTGGTTTTCTTGGCTCCCCTCTGCCAAAGACAAAACTCAGGGATGCTAGAAAGAAGAGGAACCAAGGTGCTCCGAGGGTTTCTCTGTGGCACAGGGGTCCCACAGGGGGTGGGACATTCCTCCTGCAAAGGCAGAGGGGTCAGAAAGTGGCACAAAGTGAGAACTGCTGAGTCCCCAGGGACAGTGCTCCTGCTGGGAGGGTTCAGGTGCCACATCCTCTGTCCCAATCCTTCCTTTTCTTTAAGGAACATCTGCACCCGTGACGAAAAACATGGATAGCTGACAACTTCCTCTCCAGAGATCATCCAGTGCCCTGGAATCTTGAAGATCTGAGGATGGCTGAATCCAAATTCTTCAAGCCAAGCCCCTCTCAGAAATCCAATGCTAAAATCCCAGCAATCTGCCCTTGTAATTCTTGTTCCTGAGCGATCTCAAGCCAGGACCTTGGAGGCAGTGTAGGGGAAAGCCCTCAGTTGTCTGGAAATGACCCTTCTGCTCCTTCCAGCCTTTTTTCCCCCCTTCCCTTTGTTTCTCCTGCTGGGTGAATCCATTTTATTAACAGCTCTTCAATAAAGCCTGGCAGTGTTTGAAAGACTGCAACATTTGCCTTGGAATATCAATCAGCAGCCGCCTTTCCAGCCTAGGGAAGGTTTGAAGGAAGAAAGAGAGGAGCTCTGAGGATCAGTGATCAATGCCAGCCCCACAGGGAGCCCGAGTTTAGGAGATTTGTTAGTGAAATATTAACTCAGTTCCTGCCCAGAGTGGCCTGAGCAGGAACTGTGCTGGAGGATTGAGGAGCCTCCAGCCATGATGTGTCCTTGAGCAGTGGGAGCATCCCTGGAGCATTCCCTCCATCCCACCCCAATGCCATCAGCTGCATCCTTGGCCAGGAGAAAAACTTCCAGGTCTCTTCTTCCAGCAGAGCTTGCTTTTTTTTTTTTTTTTTTTTTTTTTTTTTTTTTTTTTTTTTTNGTGTTTTTTTTTTTTTTTTTTTTTTTTTTTTTTTTTTTTTTTTTTTTTTTTTTTTTCCATGGAATCTCCTGAGTGGGAAAGGAACAACCAAGATCATCCAGCCCAGCCCCTGGCCCTGCCCAGACCCCCCAACAATCCCACCCTGGGCATTCCTGGAGCGCTGTCCAAAGGCTCCTGGAGCTCTGGCAGCCTCGGGGCCGTGCCCATTCCCTGGGGAGCCTGGGCAGTGCCAGCACCCTCTGGGGAAGAGCCTTCCCTGAAATCCAGCCTGGGCCTGCCCTGGCCCAGCTCCAGCAGTTCCCTGGGTGCTGTCCCTGTGCCAGGAGCAGAGATCGGAGCTGCCCTTGCTGAATTCAACCCTCAGTCTCCTCCTGCCAGAATTCCCTTCCTCCTGCAATGGACAGGAATGGAAGGTCAGGGATATCAATCCAGCCAATGTCCAGTTTAGTTCCAGGCTCTCCTGCTTGGGCTCAGCTCCAGGAGCCTGGCAGGACCCGGGAGGGCACTGCTGGATAGGGCTGGGCAGCACGAAATTGCTTTGGATGCAGTGTGTGTTTGTTTTGTAGAAAACACCATTTCATCAATTTTTTTGTGCTTTTTTTTCCCACCCAAACACATCAGTTTTGATGAAATATTCATGGAAAAATTGTTCCTCTGGTCCAGGAGCAAACTTTTACTAAGTGAGTGACAGACTACAAGAATGCTTTGCCCCGTGTTTGGGGCACTGACATCAAACTCCAAGGAAATCCTAATTCTCCAGAAGGGACTGGAGCATGGAGCTCCCACTCCATGGCAAATCCCATGTAACAGAGCCTTGTTTTTAAGGTTGACCCCCTAGAGTATTTTTGACCTGAGATCCCATCCCAGATCTTGGCAGCTTTCCCAGTTCTGCTTTAGTGGAGACTTTCCAGCAAGACATTTCACTTTTGACAAAAAAATAAGCAAAAAAAGGGTGGCAAAAAAATATTGTATTTATCAAATTCCCTACTCAGCTTCTTGGCTCTCTCCATCCCAACCCAAAATCTGCTTCTGCTCCTGCAAATAAAGCTGGTTTGGGCTGGATACAGAGCTGCCCCTGGCCATCCTTCCAGATGGATAAGCCATTGGGAATCTGATTCTTCCCAGCTGCTGGTGCCTCACAGCTCCTGCGGATTTGGGCTCCCTGCAGAGGAATGACCTGAGCTTGGTCCTGGACTTCAGAATCCACTTGGCCGAGGGGGAACAACACCTTGGAGGGGATGGAGAAGGAGCAAACCCCTGCCTGGGGGAAATTCTGGGGAGCAGCAACCAGACTGTCCTGATTCTGCCTGGAGCTCACGGGACTGCAGGTGCTGCTCTCTGGGATGAAGGGCTCTGGCAGGAGGAAGCAGCACCAGTGACAGGAGCAGCTGCTACAGCGGGACAAAGGAGGAGCAGAGGAGGCTCAGGGGGCCCTTGTGGCTCTGCACAACTCCTGACAGGAGGGGACAGCCGGGGGGTCGGGCTCTGCTCCCAGGAACAGGGACAGGAGGAGAGGGAACGGCCTCCATGGGATGTTCATGTTGGACATCAGGAGGAATTTCTCCATGGAAAGGGTGGTCGGGCATTGGAAGGGGCTGCCCAGGGCAGTGATGGAGTCCCTATCCCTGGAAGTGTCCAAGGAAGGCCTGGATGTGACACTCAGAGCTCTGGACTGGGGACAAGGTGGAGATTTGGCACAGCTTGGACTCGATGACCTTGGAGGGCTTTTCCAGCCTTAGGGATTCTGTGATTCTGTATGTCCTTAAGGAGCTACAAGTACCAGGCTGATTTAATCTTCCATGGATGGCTCCCTACACACAAATTTTACCTGGATATTGTGGAGCCCTTTCCTGACATCCAAAGAGGAAAATAAAGACACTGACAGCAATTTGTTGGCACCTCAATGCAAAAGTGTTCAATTTAAAGTTGCAAAATGCCTCAGGGAGGATCAAGGAATGGAGGGGAAGATAGACATGGAAATATCCGGGGAGCTACATGGAGAACACGGACTGGAAAGCAGAAAATACAGACAGAAGAATCCTCAAACATGGTTAACAAGGGCTGGAACATAAGCAGGGCAGGGAAACATTTGGGTTCCAGTGCTCAGGGATGGGCAGAATTCCTCTGGGCATCCTTAGGCTCTCAACACCTGCAGGAGAACTTCCACACCTTCTGCCACCTGCTGCTGCTGCTGGCTCACCACAGGTGACAGCACAGTGGTGGCCACCTTTGGATGGTCACTGTGGGAGGAACTGGACCAGCCTCAATCACACTGATGCTCATCTCTGTCCCCAGCAACACCAGGAGAAAGAATCCATTGGCAGAGTCCAGACTGGATGTGTTTGGGTAAGGAAGGGCAGCAGCAGTGTCCCGCTTGCCCTCCCCTCCCAGGTCAGTCCTGCTCCTCACCAGGAGCACCCACAGCTCCTGTCCCGGCTGCCCCTGCCCCACCCTGGATAAAGCAGCCGAATCAGTGCAGGCAAGGAGGCCCCTCCCTGCCCAACGTGCTTCTCCCAGATGCTGGAGTTGCTGGGTCGCTGTGCTCCCCCTGTTTCCAAGGACAGCCAGCGTGAGGAAACATCAAAGGGGATTTGGCAGCCTGCGCTGCCTCCAACACAGCACCGAGCAGCAGCAGGAGGAGCTGAGGTATTAAATATGCACAACCTCGTAGATCACACGGTAGCACTTAGCTGGCCTCTAATTAAGAGGCAGCTGCTTCCTCATCCAGGGGAAAAAGCCTGCTAGAAGATACTGGAATTTCCCTGTGTGATGGCTGATTAATGAGGAGCCCTGGAGCTCTTTCCTGCCTGGCTCCAAAATGCCAGAGGGACCCTTCAGCCTCACAGAGCTGCTCAGGGGCTCTGCTCAGGGGCTCTCCCAGCCAGGCAGGGGGTTGGGATCTCACTTCAGCTAAGCTGGAGCTGCAAAGGTCAACGCTGGGAACAGGTGGAAGAGCTTCTGGAGGTCCATGCCAGCTCCAGAGCTGCTTCCTGCATGGAGGAGCTTGGAATGCATAAAAGAAATCTTGTTGCTCGGAATCAGCCCCTCCAGCCATGAGCTCTGCCTCCCCACTGGTTCTTCTCATTAATGTGTCTTCATGGGACACACAAGTTTCCCAACCATGGGCCAAGATCCCACTCTGCTGGGGTTGGAGCAAACCAACAAAACGAGATCCTTCCTTCTCCAAAGAGCTCTGAGTCTGGAAAAGAGGTGACTGCAGCCAGCCAGCCATGGAGTGTGGTGGGATTATCCTGCCCTGAACGTATTCTGGGGAATTGCTAAGGCATTGCATGGTAGCGGGATGCCAAAGGTGCTTTTTGTGTGATTCCCAGAATCCTGGCATATGGAAAGCCCAGCTGTCTGCTCAAAGGGATGTTCCTCTGGAGGACATGGCATCCATGGGCTCAGCTGGGACAGACAGGGTCAGCACTCCCTTTTCCATTGGCCAAGTGGGGAAAGAGGCTTCCAGAAGCTTCACACAGGGTGAGCATCCCCTTTTCCCTCAGCCAGGTGGGGATGGAGCCTTCCAGGAGCTTCCAGGAGCTTGGCTGACCAGAGCACCCCCATATCCTCCCTGACAAGGGGGAGAGCAGGTCTGGGACCCTCAGGAGGAGCTGGACACAAATTCTGCTGCTCAGCACATCCCCATGGATCGCGGGGATCAAAGCCACCCTGCCTCACGCTCGGCAGGGCGCTGGCTGAATTCTGAGCGGCTGCACAGCTCCCAGACAAAGTTTCCCCTTAACGAGAGCGGAGTCATTAGGGATGAGCCAGTAATTTATGCTCTGGGAGAGCAGAGCCGATGCCGAGAGGAGATTGGGAAGTGCTTCCCAATCCCTCAATAATGAATCACAGTCTCTCCCTGCTGGACACTTTTTTGCCCCAGTTCCTAGTCCCTGCTGAGAATTGGGTGCCCAGTGAAGCCAAATTGCCACTCAGCCTCTTCCACCAGTTAGACAATGCCTCAAATCCAGGCATGGGAGGAGATGGATAGGGATGGGGAAAAATAATCCCTCTTGAATCCCATATTTATTTATATATTTAACATGAAAAATTAAACGGCAAACAAATCCTGTATCTCTATCAAAGCCAATGGGATGAAAAGGATTTGCAGTGGTTTTGCTTGCTGTTCTATTTATGCCATTTCAGCGAAATCCATGGATAAATTCTTTCCAGTGTTTCCCAGAGTCTTCATGGGAAAGTGCAGGCACCCAGGCATTCAGGCAGTGGGCAGGTAAAGCACAGCTTAAGGATTTTGGGAGCAGGGCCCAGCTTGGCAGCACATCCCAGATCCTGTCTGGGAGGTGGAGGGGCCACAGTGATTTTTGCATAATCCCTCCCAAGGATCTGAGCTCTGGAATCCGCAAATATTTGTCCAAGGTAAACAAAGAGAAGAGGTTTGCTTGGGATGAAACACAGCGAGGAGCCATCCTGGGATGAACTTCAGAGGGAAAACAGGCTGGAGCATGGAATAGAGGCTGCTGCAGGGATCAGCTTGGGGAGCAAGGTTGGGATCTCCTCCAGTGCATCCAGTCCTGATGGGAATTCTGCATGTGATTTCCCTGGTTGGACCAAGGGAATCCTCTGCCCTGGCACTGAGGTGTTGCTCACCTGGGCAAAGCTGTGTGGTGGGAGGAGTCCCATGTCCCCATTCCCAGGTGTCCTGTGTCCCTGTTCCAGGTGTCCCATGTCCCCCCTCCCAGGTGTTCTATGTCCCCATTCCTAGGTGTCCCATGTCCCTGTTCCCAGGTGTCCCATGTCCTGTTCCCAGCTCCTCAGCTCAGGAACTGTCCAGTCCAGGGAAATAAAGGGATGAGGCTCTTTGGGCAGACAAGGAAGCGTTGAGAGATGAAGCCCTTGGGACATCAAGGCAGGAAAAAACGGGAAGGAATGGAACTGAATTTCCAGATCCAACCAACTCTTCTCTCTGGGAACCAGTGGCCTCCTCCTTGCTTTGCACATGTGGGCAGATGCTCATTTCCCCTTCCACAGGTTCCCTTTTCCCACCAGGTTCAGCTCCAAAGCCGCTCCCAGCTCTCCCAGCACTGATCCAGAATGCACCTTGTCCAGTTTCCCTGTACCCAGAGGCAAAGGAAAAGGAATTTATGAGCCACGCTTTTGTTTTTCTCCTGTGGACTGTTTTCTATGCTTAGAAATCATTTGAATATTATGCAAATGGAAGTGACTTAGCTTCTAAATATCCTGAAAGATGCCCACTCCAGCAGTCTGTGCCATATGGAAATTACCTCTGCTGGGATGCTGGGAGATAAATCACCAGGAAGGGCAGGATGGATTAGCCAGCAGTGAACAGCTGATGTGGGCGAGGGGAGGTTGGTGCTTAACTATGGGACCTCCCGGGTGGATCCTGCTGCACTCCCACTGAGAAGGTCCCTGCCAATCCAAAGGCAGGTCCTGGGAAGCTGCTGGCTCCCTTCCAGCACACAGCACAACTTCAGCTCTTCATCCTCAGGGTATGATCCCTCTGGAACTGCTGAAGTAGCTGCTAGTGCTGGGAAACAAGTCAGGATCCTTGGGAAACAGGGATGGTGGTGGTGGTAGAGCTGCAGGGTGTAGTCAGGAGCACAGATGGTTATCTTTGGCAGCACTGCACTGTCCATCTGCACATCCATCATCCATCATCCATCCATCATCCATCATCCATCCATCCATCCATCATCCTTATCCATCCATTCATCCATCCATCCATCATCCATCCATCCATCCATCCATCCATCCTGGCAGGGTAAAGGAGACCCGGGAGGGAGGATGTGGATATAAATCCATGAGGATTTTGGAAGGGACTGTGGAGGGACTCAGGAGTCCCTACGAGAATGAATCCACGCAGGAGCAGGAGNCATCCATCCATCCATCCATCCATCCATCCATCCATCCATCCATCCATCCATCATCCTCATCCATCCATCCATCCATCCATCCATCCATCCATCCATCCATCCATCCATCATCCATCCATCCATCCATCCCCAGGACCTGGCAGGGTAAAGGAGACCCGGGAGGGAGGATGTGGATATAAATCCATGAGGATTTTGGAAGGGACTGTGGAGGGACTCAGGAGTCCCTACGAGAATGAATCCAGGCAGGAGCAGGAGGAACGGGGCTGATCCTGGTGCAGCTTTACAAATACAGTGGAAAAAACCCTGCTGGGAGGAATCAGGTTCTCCTCACATGACAGGGAATGCAGAGGAGGTGGGGGAGGCAGGGAAGGAACCCTGTGATCCTTTCCTATGGAAAAAGGATGGAGAATCCAGACCGTGGGACTTCCCAGAGCAGTCACAGGGGGTTGTGGTGAAGCACAGGAGGAGTGGGACTATCCATGTGTTTATTCCTGTGAGGGAGAATAAATACAGTGGTTTAGTCCCTCCGCATTGGAAATAAACATTCCGGGAATAATCTATGGCAGAAGGAATTCACTCTCTCAGCTCTTTAAGGAGGCTTTCCACAACCCATAAAACTCTAGTGTCTTAGACATGGTAAAAACTGTTATTTACATGTTGCATAGAATTATCAGCTCAGTCTTCCCCAAAAAGAAGCATTAAAAGAATGAAAACTGATCACGGGTCACAAGTTCCGGCTTTTCCTAAATGATCCGGAGGACTCAGGGCTTGGGCAAGTTGGATGTGGAAAAATGGCTCAGTAGAAAGAAGAGAAAGTGTTTTTAAAGCTGGGACAGGTGGGTGGCTCAGGAGAGGAGAGGAAGGAAAGCCTGTGGAGCTGCCCCAGGGGGTACTGAGCAGGTTCCATGTGATGGGAAGGTCTTTGGCGCTGTCACCGCATAGAAAGGATGGATGAGAAGTTGAGGAGAATTTGGGAATCAGAAGCTTCAGGAAAATAGGTCTACAGGGATGAAATTTTCCCAGATTGCCATGGGAAGAGACATAAATCCAGGTGAGAGGGAGGAGGACTGGAAGTAATGCTTGTTGCAAAAGGAAGAGAGGTTTGAACGGACAGCCCCTCTTCAAGGGGTACCCAATCCTGGGAAGAATTCCTGGTAAAACATCTCATGGCCCCAAAGATTCTTCCCTGGGAGGGTGGGCAGGCCCTGGCACAGGGTGCCCAGAGCGGCTGTGGCTGTCCCTGGATCCCTGCCAGTGTCCAAGGTTGGACATTGGGGCTTGGAGCAGCCTGGGATAGTGGGAGGTATCCCTGCCATGGCAGGGGTGGAATGGGATGAGCTTTAATGTCCCTTCCCACCAAAATCATTCCATGATTCCATGGACTGGCATCAGTGGGTGATCCAGGGTGTTCTTGGCACAATCCCCAGTCTGTGATGGCACTGAGGTGCCAACGCAATGCCAGGTGCTCTGGCTCTTGGCAGACTTTTCCCTGGGGCTGGCAGAGCTGTTTGGAGTTAGGAAGGGCTCAGGAAGTGCTGAGGATTTTCAGGTATTTCCATGCTCCTTTGGGAATGAAATCCTTGTCATCCCCTGGAAATGGAAGTCCCTTTGATGCTGAGGACAACACGGATTCTCTGCCTCATTAAATCCTGGTACAAACCTCCCCCTGCTCTGCCTGGAGCTGACTCCCACTGAAATTCAGCCTTCCCAGGCCATCCATGGAACTGACATGCCCAAGCCTGCCCTGCCCCCCCAGCTCTATTTTCCAGGCCCATTCCAGCAGGACAGGCAGGGCAGCTCCCAGGGGAGCACACCTTGCCAGGTGCCTTTTTCCCCCACTAACGAGCTGCAGGACGCTGCAGGCACTGAATCAGAAATTGGAATTCTGTTGCTCTCTATCCCGTGGGAATTCTCCTCCCTCCTGGGTGAAAACAGCCCTTCCCAGCTCCACCAGGATCTGAGGTTTAGAGCAAAATAAAGGGCTGGAGAGGCACAAGAGGAGGGGCTCTGGAGTTTATTTTCTGTCCCTTGATTTCCCCTCCAACATCCAGCAGGCGATGCTGCCTTAAAAGGCAGAATTTCTGATGCACTGGGGAGGGTAAAGTTTTATTTTGGGGTTTCCAGCACTGGTGTGAAATTCAAATCTCATTCAGCAGCAGCTGACTCGCTCATTAATTGATTCTGCTGCAAGGCTCCCTCATTATCCCTCACTGCCTTTCCCTTCTTTGCAGGATGTGTCCCCACTGGATTTCGCCATCATTTCCAAGCAGAAAAGCTCTGTCCTGGGACCCCAGAGTGTCCCCTGCTCCCCTTCCGCCTGCTCCTTCCTCACCTGGTTCTTCTCTTCCCTGTCCTGTGTCACCCATGTCCTTCCCTATTGCCCTCCTGAGGTGCCGCCTCTGCCTCGAATTCCCGTTCCACTGCAGTCTCTGCTTTTCCCTCCATGAGTGTTCCCTCCCCTTGACTTCCCACCCTTTTCCCAGCACATCAGATAAATCCCTCAAGCCCTCCTGGCTGCCCTGCACTGGGAGTTTAACAGTACTGGCAGGTCAAAGAGGAGGTGAGACAGGAGAGGCAATAACCCAAATCATTGTCTGGTGTCTCATGAACCCGGGTTATTTTGAGCTGCACTGCCCTGAAATGCCTCATTTTGTCCCTCCCTTGCTCTCTGACTTGTGTATTAAACAAGCTCCCCAGGGATGGAGTTCCAGAGGTGCTGAAGTGATGCTGAATCCCAGAATCCCAGAGTGGTTTGGGTTGGAAGGGTCCTTAAACATCGTCTCTGCCATCTGCAGGGTTATCCAGGGCCCCCATCCCATCTTTTTCCCGGAAAAAGAGCCAAGTGGAGCATCCCCAAACCCACAGCTGGACCTCACTTATCCCTTTCCAGGTGCTGTTCATGGGGCTTCAGCCTTCCATGCACAGCCTTTCCTTCCACATCCTAAGGAAAAGCCCTGGGATACCCAGCACCGTGTGTGTGTCCATCAGGGCTTGCCTGATCCCAGGATTTTGGGAGCTTGGAAAGCACCAGCTGTACAAAAAAACAGAGCCTGAAAGGCATCAGCAGCCAGGAAATTTTTGTTTCAGGGCTAGGTTTTGTCAGAATGAAAATGTCTCTAGAAAATTATTTTAATATTTCCCTCAGCATTTTCTATTATTCATTAAAAAATTAAAGCTGAGGGTTTATCTGAAGTGGTTTTGTGAGAAGTTCAACAGCCTGCACAGGAAAAACTTGAGAGAAAAAAGGAGTAGTTTAGGAAAAAATATTCAATTCTTCATCAAAATAGGGCTTAACTGGGGAAATATTAAGCAGCTGTAACAATATTGGATCAGGAGGGAAATCGCTGCAGACAGAAGCTCATTTCTCGGAGCTGACTTTTCATCAAAGCTCTCCCTCTTTTTCTGCCGCAAAATTTCAGTTGAAAATATGATTTCGTATCCCTACAGGAATCAGGAACTTTCTGAAATCAATTTGGTTTAGTCAAGAATCCAGTTTTCCATCCAGGAAGGGTTTGGGCAGGAAATTCTTGCCCATCTCTCCACATTGCAAGTGACACCCTGTTCCCATCCCCCAGACCCCTCTCCTGCACATCCCAGGAATTGCTGTGGAATTTGTTCGGAAATACTCCGAGTCTCTGAAGAGGTTATTAAGCATTTCTTGGATTTTATTCCCTCCTCACTGTTTTCCTCTTCTTTGCCTTGTTTTTTTTCTCTTCCGAGCATGATGGAAGTCTCACCTGGCACCTGGACTTCCCATTTTTATTGGGATTTGGGGCTGTAAAGAGTGTAACAGTCTCCCTCAAATATTGATCCGTATCCAATGAGCTGCATATTCATGGGAGAGGCCTGAAGGAGCTGGTTTTGCCATAAATCCCTGAGCACTGTGCTGTGCACGGAATAATTGATGGCACCTCATCAGTTCTGGGTTGGTGTGGCTTTGGGATGGTGCATCGGGACACAGGAGCTGTGCTGGGTATTCCCAGGGAATGCCTGGGAATAACATCACGGACATGCTGGGACAGCTGCATGAGCGGGTTTCAGGCTTTCCAGATCTTTCCTTGATCCTTGCATTTTCCCTGATCCTGAACATGCAGGATGAATTCCCAGCACATGGAGGCAGTGGATGGAGAAGCCCTCAGAAGTCACTGGGAAGAATCCCCATGGATTCTCCACATGCAGCATTCCAGTTTTCCTCAACTCCAAAGGGCCTCTTTGCTCTGTTCCTAATTTGGCTTCTTCCAAGAGCAAAACCATCCCCATTTTCTGATAAAAAGGCAAGCAGGTGCTGCCAAGGAAAATGCTAACACTTCCTTGCTGAAGTGAAAGCTTTTTCATGGAAGCTGTGCCAAAGGTAAGGATTTGGTCAGCTGGGAACCCTCGCTGGCACAGCTGGGTTTGGCCTTGGGCTCCGTGTACAAGGGGGCTCCCAATGAATTCCTAGTTGGAGAATTCGGTGCTGCCTGAGCAAAAAGCAAACAGCAACTGCCAATTTCTCCAGGTCTTAAAAGCACTGGAGAGGGAGATTCCTCTCAAGGATAATGAGCCATGGAATATTTGTCACAGAGCTGAGCAGCTGATGTGACACCGCCGAGGCTCAGGGCTGCTGCTGGGCCGGGCAATGTGCCCTGCTTGTTAACGAGATCCTGCAGCCGGGGGTTCCCAGGGATCCCTCAGCTCGGGAGGGCTTGGAATGAGTGTCAGCTCCTGCCAGAGCCTGGCTCCTCCCAGGGGAAGGAGCCCAGGGGTAGCAGGGATGTGTTGTGGTGCTGTGTGCCTCAGGGACATGGGGGCAGTGGGAACGTAACAATTGGGACTCTCAGCACCTCTGTGCTGGGTTTGCCCAAGCCCTCAGGCTTGGATTGTTTTGGTTCCCAGAGCTGCCTCAGGGCTTGGAAAGAAGCGTTTGGAAAGCTGTTCCTCTGAGCTGAGGGATCCGCCATGGCCTTTGGGAAACTGCGTTTGGAAAACTGCCACTTCCAGGTGAGGCACCAGGCCCAGGAGGTGAACACGCCTGAAAGAGATGCTGGGGGTGGAGCTGAAGGGAGAACATGTCTAAAAAATGCTCCAGAAAAATTGGAATTTGCCTGCTTTGCCTTCAAGCAGCACAGCCACATCCCCGCAGGAGAAAGGGTCAGGAAGGGTCCTCCAGTCCCCAGGGAATCCAGAGCTGCATCCTCATCCTGCTTGGAGCAAGAACTGGGGACTCATTGGCTCAAGCCCGAGGGTTTTCCTTGGCTCTGAGGGGTGGTCCTGGATGATCCACGCACAGGTGTCAGTACTGGAGCCATCTCCAGGTAGGGAACTGGATCCCACTTTGGTGCTTCTGTCTCAGGGAAGGTTTGGATTTGTCAGACTGGAAAGCAGGACAGCTCCCAGAAACTCTGCCAAAACAAAACAAAACAAATACAAGACCCCTCTGAAACAAAGAAACAAACAACCCCCCAAAACTCAACCAAATAAACAAAAAACCAAAAACAAAAAAAAAAAAAAAAAAAGAAAAAAACCAAACAAGCAAAAGTGACTCTAAATGGAAAGAGAGTTGGGTTAGGTGGGATATTGGGAA
>WAAG01009429.1:25987-65987 GCA_013390105.1 Tichodroma muraria | reverse complement strand
TTTCGTGTAATTATCTTCTAAAGGGCCTTCAAAGGAGAGCTTTGCTTCAGGACCCTTGCCAGGAGGAGCTCTGCAAGAGGCTGGAATTTCAGTGAGGAATGGCATACTGCGGCGCAACAACTGCGCATCTGTTGTGAATAGCAGCTGCTGCACAGCACTGAGCATTGTAACAGTCTCACTATTTACAATCTTTTGTATGTTGTCTGTTTTCTGGAGCCGCCAGCGAAACTATTGCGTGAGTTTTTCTTAGTAGAATCATTGTGTGTGTTTCAGATACTTGTTTTAAAGTAGTAGAGTTAGACAAAGGTATTAAAATATGCTGGAGGTCTTGAAGTGTTGACTAAACATTCAGGATTACCATATAAAGAAACATTAAGACTTTCATCAGACTGTGGGTTACTATGCTAATGAACTCAGAGCAACGTGTTTTCTGTAACATTGAAACTTAAACGCTTAAGTCCTTGTTGCACCACGTGAAAATCTTTCCTCTGAATGTAAAATGGATGAATTAGTTCCATTCATCATTGAAAGATGTTGAAAATTGCAGTGTTTACTTCATTTTAAATCGTGATGCTTCTCAGGAAATTGGAGAAGTGAATTGTTAGAATTAGTGCAGAGATTCTCACTACAACAGAGAAAGCAAAAAAGAAATATTCGGAAAGCAGTTTAAGCTGACCCCTTTGATAAGACTAAGTTGCATGACATATCTGATGTGGAAGCAGAAATTGTACAGCAATAGGAAGTTGTTATCTCCATATCTCAAATGCTAACACAGTTCCCCCAGTCAACTGTGAGATAGATCTACTCTTGTTATGACAGCTGCAGGAAACTGATGTCAGTATAACTGTGCAATGTCTTTTGATAATCTTAACTATTACAAACCTTAAAATATGTTTATGATGTTATCTAAGGCACACTGTTTGGAAATGGCTCTATTTATAATCAGAAATTGCTCAAGCAATTTTATTAAATAAATCACACACTTGTGAGTTTCTTAGTCAGATTTGCTTGAAAAAACATTGTGCACTTTTTGTTTCTGAAGGCTTAAGCCTCAGGATTAATTAATGTTTACACAGCTCTTAGTAAAAGCAAAGTTACTAGTGCCAAGAATTATTACTATTTAATCTTTAAAAGTCAGATCAATGACAGGCTAAACTGTCAGAGAACTGCTATTTAAAAGAACAGAAATGCTGAAAATCCTCTTCCCACCATGCTTGAATGTGATCAAGTGTGCTTTCATTTCAGCCTCACTTACATACAGCCAAGCAAAGATATTTTTCAGTTTAATTGGGTTGACACCCATCTGGGGAGATTACCTAAAATCTCAGGGACTTCTTACAAAATGAAAAAGCTGTGTTTCGTAAATGTATTTCCAGGGCCCAAACGTTGCAAATAATGTCTATGCAAATCCTGATCAACAGTGTAATCTACCTGATTAACCAGAGCTCCTTCTGTGTACAACTTCATCCATTTGTGTGATAGGTCAGATCCTTGTAGTGATAGTTTAATTGTATTAGACTTGAATAGCTATTTTGACTTCTGAGGAAAAAAATGACTCCTTGTGTCATTTTTTAAAATTTGCTTCCCTTTATACCAAGCACAGGCAAAGTTTAGAAAATATCTTCCAGCAAATTTCCTTTTCCAATGTATTGGAAAACAAGCAACAAGCAAGAGGGGACTGGAAAGACAGAGAAGCTCATCAGTGAAGCATAGAATTAATAAATAAAGCCGTCTTTTCAGGTTACAGAAACATGTTTTAGTACATCATTGTTACTTAGGGAGAGATATACTAAATTTTGCTTTAGCTATGCTTTAAATTATATTCTTCCTTGACAGCTAGGCACATATTATTCATATGGTGCTAATTACTTTCCTTATAATATAATTGACTTGTTATGTAAGAATATGAATTAATTGGTGGCATAGAAAATGAAATGGTGCCAAGTCAGGCCTAGTTAATCTGTGTCTGGCATATTATCTCCTGATATTCAGTAAATTGAAGCTTTATATATACAAATATAGTTTTAATTAGAAGAAACAAGTTTTGCAGACTGACTAATGAAAGCTAACTACATTTATTTGAAAGTGTTGATAACTTGATCTTACTCAGATGCAAGCAGACTGTTAAAATTTGGGTTTTCATGTTGTAGTATGATGCATACTGAAGTATGAATATCTTGAAGGCCCTGTGGACTGGTAGACCTCTCGATGAATACTTTACAAGTGCCTAACAACTATAATTTATTCTGACTTTTAGTTGCAATTTGTTGAGAAAGTATTTAAGATTTATATGCACTTAAATTTAGACTTAAGAATATATAGGTCAGTATTACTAGCCACCATTAAGACTAGATCTTCAAGGTCCTCAGTGTCTGGAATGTTTGCAAGTCTGGTCCCAATTATGAGTTCTAAGCTCTTCTGAAAATCTAAATTATATTTACGTACTACAGAAGGAGTTTGAGTTTTATTTTAAGAGTCTGACTCCATCTGCAGGCACAGAACACTCATGGATTTGGCCCAAATTCACACAAAGATCTGGCCCTTTAAAACTGCAAACGTGTGAATTATCCTAAACCTTCAAAAGATTATTCCCTTACAATGAATTTCTGGAATAGATGTGTTAAAATTTCTTCAACACAATACTTTTCACAAATATGAGTTGAGAAACAGAATACAAAACACTGTGAATGCATCACTAAAATGCAGCAAAGCTTCTACGATGTTCAGCAAAATGAGCTGTTGGCTCTAGACAAACCTAAGATTTTTTTAATATATTTATTAAGACGCCTTAGAGGAAACTTCTGTCATCAGGTTAAAAGACTACTTTTATTTTCACGATTTCATATGGTACAGCTGAACTAAAACCCCTTCAGTCTTAAAATAAAACCAATTCCTTTTGTGTGTAAGTATGTTATGTTTATAAATTTAGTTCTAATAAGTTGTGGAAGTGGAGACTTTTTTTCATCTCAAGCATGGAACTATTAGGCTTAAAAGTGTTGTTTGAAGAAGACACAGTTTAATAAATGCACTGAGAGCAAACGAAGTATTACAATGTGTAGGAGATATGGTTCTACTTTCCTTAGAAAAGAAATACTCCCCTGAGTCATGTAATACATGTATTCAAATATAAATGTACAAAACTATAGATGGTATGAATGAGCAGTGCAACCCAAAATCTTGTGTACCCCCAAATAACTGAAAAATACTGTGTTTGCTTCAGTTTTCTATCTATTATTCTAGACAGTCTGTTCTCAATATAATTCTGACCAAGAGCTGTGAACAAAACGCTGCATAAATTACAAACAATCTTTTGAACTTTGTACACACAATGATGTGTAGTATGTGAACTTTGTAATTTCTTAAAATCTTGCAACACAAAACTGAAAAACAACCCCAAAATTCAGTACCTGTTATCTGATGAAGTTTTCCAGTGCCAGAGTTTCTGCAGCTTAATTTCACACCGCCGGAGCTTCTGTATNAAAAAAAAAAAAAAAAAAGTATGTCAGCACAAGCCCAGACGAAACTCCAAATCCGGGAAAATAAAATTAACCATGCAGATCAAAGGCAGACGAGCACTAAGACCAAATGCCTGTAATCTGATCAGTGATCAGTTGCTGTACATCAAAGGCAGTGCTTTGGCGAGGAAAAAGAGCTCTTTTTCCAGCAGGTAGTTGCACTCAAATTCTGCCTTTCAGTGCTCTGCACTAGCTCTTCTCCCCCTTTGCCTGCTTGTGCTGGGAGAATGCACACGATTCTGAAGTGCTTGGGGTTGAGTGGCTGGATCTGTAGCTTTTGAGTTCCCAAGCTGTGTTGTGGATTGTGTGTTGGAAGCTTTCCCCAGTGCCAGCGGGTTCCGCTTTATCCCTTTCATCTCGCTGAGCTGCAGATCCCATGACATCATTCAATGCTGTGGGACTGGTTAGAGAGCTGTAATACAGCCTGTGGGGGAATGCAGCTAAAGAGCAGCAAGAGTTTGCATGATTTCTAATCAGGTTAGTCCATTGTAACAAGCCCAAGGCTCACTTCAAAGTCTTCACTACATTTAAGTTTCCTCCCGAGAAGGGAGAATATTGGAGCTATAAAGTTTTCTTTAAAGGATGCTTTATAATTTTGTCTGCAGAAGGAAGTTACAATCTTCCATAAAGTTCTGAAAGTCGGACTTAAAGGTCGGTTTGCTAGGCAGCTGTAAGACATGAGAGAAAACTACTTTTGCTCGTCTCTTTGTCGAGATTTGGAGCAGAGAAAATGGTGCATTTTGCACGCCGGCTTTGGATTTTTGCACTGGCAAAACCAAGCACTACAGAGCATGCTCTTAGTCCCTGGCTCACGTCCTCCCTCCTGCTTACTGTGTGGCCTTTTGCAAATCATTTTATTTGAGCCTGATTCATCTGTGGCTCATGATTCCTTTACGTAAACGAGCTGTGAAGCTGCCGCAAGTAACTCACAGAAGTGTTTTTCAGTGTAAAGATGTTTTTTTAGCTAGAATACATTTGAAGTGGTCACTACTGCGCTTTCACAGAGGGAGGCTTTTGGGGGCATGAGAGTGTAAGGACAGACATTCTCTGTGCTGCTGCAGGTCATGGTCCCGAGGATTGCTGGAGAGTCCTGTGTAGCCCCAGAGAGCAGGGCAGTTCTCAAGGCTGCTGTGACTTTCTCTCTTGCAGTGCAGAGGAAAGGCAGAAGAAATATACTACTGAATTTCGTATTCTGTGATCTGAGGCTAAGTTAGCTTTTGGCACAGAGATTGATTCAGCCCTCTGTACTTCAGCTGTTAATAAAGCATACAAATATCAAGCAGGATGGATTTCAGGATAATCAGCCATATTGAAGCTGTCACTGGAGTTCCCATCCACGCATACCCCATACTTTGGGCATACCACACGTGCAGATGAAAGCGATACGAGCCTGTCAACTGGCAGACGCATGCAAATATTTGCACACCGAGTAACCGAGAATTCATTTAAAAGGCAAAAGTAAAAAGAGGCAATATGCTAGACACAGTTGCCTCAAGCGTTGCAACAAAAGCAAACAACCGGCCGATAATGGGCACCGGGAGCCGGGCGCGGGAGCGATGGAGTGTCCGGTGGGGATGCCGCGTTCTGCTCCTCGTGTGCGGGCTGCGGCCGCCTCCGTCTCCGCGCTCGCCCCCGCTCCTCGCCTTGAGCAGCCCGGCCGCTCCCGCTCCCGCTCCCGCCGCCCGCGCCGCTCGGGGGGATGCTCCCGCGGCACTCGGTGGGATAGGGAGCCTTCTGCTGGTGGCACGGCGCACTGTGGGCAGCACCGGGCCGGCAAGGAGCGCTCTGCTTCCCGGAGACGGCAAGGAACACTTCCAGAAAGACTCGAGAACCTCACAAAGGGTGCTGCAGAGTGTAATTTTGTTGCTAGCTGGACGGAGTTTAAATGTTGGTTTGGCTCACCTATGCAGGCAGGCCTTTGAGGGATGCTCTGGTAAGTGAGATGGAGAAGAGATGATGCACGTACAAAGGAGTGTGGTGCAGGTAATGAATCTGACTTTCAGGTGTGAACAAACCATATATGGAAAAATGTGTGAACAAACCATATATTTCTCTCTTTCTCTGATTTCCACTCCCTTCTATTATAAATAAAAGAAAATTATCCAGGCGGCTTACTTCTCTTCCAACATTAATTTGCACTCTTCTGACTTGCAACCCTCTATCATCAGAAAGTTTTTTCATATGACTCCAGTTGTTGCTTTCATGGTAAAACTGGAAATACTTATATTGAAATAAAATGTATGGGTGGGCTATGCAGAACTAAAATAACCCCTTTAGGTTCAATGGTGCTTTAAGAACAATGCTCTTCACAGAAAGCACCTCTTATTTCTCTGGATTTTAAGCAAAAGCAAGTCCTGATGGCTTATTAGAGGTCTTTGATCTTTCTTTTGTACCTATGAAAAAGAGAAGTAAGGTTAATTATTGCCAATTTAACCTTCTAAAGCTTAAGCATTGCATACTGCATTTATGACACTACTTTTCACTGTGGAGCCTGTCAGCCTAAACTGTCTGCTATTTCCTAGCCTGTGGCTCTTCAAAATTTGGCCAGATGTGTGTAATAATAACAACAGTTGTCTCTGTAGTTCAATATTTTTCCAAAGCTCATAAAGGTTTTTTCTCCTTACATAAAATGAGGACAATATTGGGATTCGTATAAAGCACAGAACACACCAGAGCCAGAAACAGAACCTACCTAAGATGATGCTTCACTTTTACACTTTTTGATCATCGTCTCATGCTTCCTCTTGTAGTCACTAACCTAGCAAGGCATTCAAGCACAGGTGGTCTGAAATCCATTAGATTTCAATCCTCTAGATGCTTGATTCTAATCACTGAAATTACTGGGGTGGGGACAGAAATTACTGAAACTGGGGACCCAACTTTTACTCACTCTCTAGGTATGTAAAAATCTTTTCTGGAAGAAGCATTTGTGATTCCTGTGTGAAACCAGAGACATGTCTCTGAAGTCCTGCAGAGGGAGATGCTCTCTTCCTAATTACTTGCTTAATTTTTTTCTAAATTTAGACAGAATCTTCCTTGAAAAACATTTAGTGGGTTTATCCTTTTCTTTTTACCACATGAGGATCTCAGGCTCTTAGATTCCTCTTCAAGAATTTTTAAGGAAACAGAACAAAATCCAGGGCTGCTATTCATAGTCAGTGCTTAACTGGGTCAAAGCCATAAAAGATAGTCAGTTGATAGAAATAAGAACTTCCTGGAGATGTTTCTTAAATACAACTAAATCTTGGGAAAAACTATTTGTGGAAGAAACAATCAAACCAAATATAGGGGTTTGTACCCCTGCTCCATTCTTAACATATCTAATATTCAAGCTATGACTTATATGGTTGTATCATATACATCAAAGGATTTATCATGTCGCTTTATACACGTGCTGTCTGCACCTCTTGGCTGCACCTCTTCCCTTTGCTTTCCCTCAGTACATAGAAGCTCCAACATGCTTCCAGAGAGAAGGTCAGGAATCTCCACAGGGAAAGCAGTGCCATTGTTACAGCCCACTCACTGGCCATGCAGCCGTTGTCTGTACTAGCTGCAGCCTTTCTAGGTGTGGCATAAATGCTGGATATCCTATCATAGATATCACACAAGCAGCATTGGTGCAATTACAAGCTTTCATTGTGCACATCTACTGCAGCTTCTGTCTCCTGCTGGTAAGTGGTGAGATGCTGATTTATAAAGGTAGCAGACCATTTTCAGAACCTTTTATGGCAGATCAGCACTATCTCTGAAGCAATGCTTATCTATCGTGGTTCCAGTTGATGTCAGAAGTGCTGATAATCACTCTCCTGGAGCATTAGGGGGATACAGTTCCATGAGGCAAGTCAGTCCTGCGGTCAGGATGTTTAGAATACCCAAATCCAACCTCCTGCATTATCTGCACTCCCATCCCGATAAAAGCTAGCATCCTGTTTCTGCTGTATCACATGGGTGTTTTTAGTCCAGGTGTTGCTGATACCTACTCCCACTTCCTGCTTCAGCACTTGCAAGCTCCTTGAGAGTCATAATGTTTAAGTACTTCAGATACAGCACCTTTAGGCAGAAAAACCAAGACCCTTCAGCATTTCCTGAAAAACTGGCTCCCTGTTATCACCTAGTGTGTCATCAGACCCACCCCAATCTACAATACTCTGCACAGCCAATTGCAGTGCAACTTGCTCTAGTTAATACTAGCTTTGGATGTAGTTCCATTAGTTTTTTACTTTCAGGGTGAAAAATTCTGTCGGCCATTTATGCATTCTGCAGGTCTCTGACCTCGTGACTTGGGTCAAGAAAACAGTTGTGTTTTGCCTGTCTTAGGTCCAGAATTTTTATTGCAGTTTGCCTGTGGGTCTTTTCCCCCATGGGTCTTCATAAGAGACAGCTTTGATTTGTTTCCTTACGAGTACCTTAAGATCTAAGCAAAATGGAGATTTTTAGTTCTTGGCTCATCCGGTGGATCACTCTAAGGGAAACCTCGCGGGCATTGCCACATCTAGATAATGTGGAAGGTTGGGAATTTGGCTTTGAGGTTGTCCTCAAGGATAATGTAGATGCATGCTGTAGGAAGTAATAGCTAATTTACCTGTGATTGGGAGTCAGAAATTGTGGTTTTATTCCTGGTTCTATTACATGGCTATGACTGGAGGCAAGTTACTTTTTCTCACTGTGTTAGATTCTCAGTTGTGAAAGTTTTAGCTAAAATTATATCAAAGGAATAGTGTCAGTTTACTCCATCCAGTTCCCCTCGGTATGTTTTCCTATCCCTTTAGAATAATGGAAAAATAATTGTAATACCATACCTGAAATAATGCAAAGCAATTCTTCATGAATTCCAAACCAAAATAATCTGGTTCTGAAACTTCAGAAGTTTCTGTATTGAAAGTGTTCCTGAATATTAATAAGAGTAACAAGAATCCCTAGGGCAATAGTGTGCTTCTCACTTTACTGTGCACTGAAGTTTCACAGCCCTTATCTGTCTTCACACACATCCAAGAAGTGAAGAAAGAAGCTTCTGTCCTGTCTTCCTTCTTTATTGTTTCATTAAATGAAAACACAATGTTTCTGCTACATTGAGTTTTTCACTTATACTGAAATGGTCCACTGTGATTTTCTGCCTGTCAGGTTGGGTGAAATTCTGCACCAGCCTGCAAACTTTAATAACCTAGCAAACTTTCCAGAGGTGCTGGTGGAGTTGTGGCAGTGAATTGACTTCCCCAAGGTAGCTGAAACTTTATTAGAAGAGGTATTGCTCATGTAGCTGAAACGGGAGATTCGATGACTTTGTAATTTGTATTTCAGAGGCCAGCAGATATTTCTGAAGCACTGTATTCTCTTCCTACTTTAGAGAAAGATTACATACCTTGTAGCACACCCTTTTATTTGAAGCACTTTATTATCCAACCTTTACTCTTAAAGCATACTGATGTTTCACCCATGAGATGTCATGCTTTGCAGAAAACAATATAAACGCCCCAAAACACCAAATCCAATTCTAACTGCTCTATAGAAGAGGCAGTGAAATCAGGCTAAGTGGAAAGAAAGGGAATGGAGAAACAAACCTGAGATGTGCAATTCAGGTATCCAGAGTAGAGATCATAGCTGGCCACCTGCCTAGTTGCTATCAAAACACAGAGTTTCAGATGCATTCCCTTAAGGAAACCCTAGCAAAATAATTTCTAAAAGGTCATGATGTTAGTTGCAACTAAAAAGGATGATCTTATTTTAGACAAAATGTTGTTTATAAATACATATGTCTGATCATAGAGACACTGCAACCACATCACCACACTTCTATCTTCAAGAATTTGTTCAGCTTTGCCCTTTATTCTCACTTCATAAGTCAGAATTTTCCTTATTTAAATAAAACACTCTCAGTCTATTTCACAGATCTTATACTACTTCTCCCAGAAGTATACCAGAAAAAGTATTTCTTTTATACCAGAGCTTTGATTCAGTACCTATTTAATTAAAGCATGAACCTGTAGGAATGCAGTAGTCAAGATGCTCAAATAAGACTTGTAGTTTCCCATGAATTACGTTAGTACAGACCTTAACAATTCTAGTTTCCCTTTTTTGTCATTACTTTGTTTTTTATGAAGTTTGTCATTACTTTGGCATCTGGGAATTCACTTCAGTAGTTCAAATGAAAAATCCTGTACAGCCTATATCAAATCCTATATTCTAAAGTACATACTGCAAATAAAAATCCAAGTTTCTGTGCTGAGCAATTCAAGCTCCTTATGGAATGACTGCAAACTGTGGGCAAATACTGCCTCTGCAGTCAAGAGCCTAATCTTAGTCACTCAAAAACTTGTAATCATATTCAAAAGTCAAAAGGGGGAGAGAGTTGAGATTTCTTTAATTACATCCATATATCCCTATAGCAAAACACTTTCATACATATAACTTGTACACTTCTATATATAGAGCAAAGCACTTATATGCCCATATCTTTAAGCAGGAAACAGTCAATAGGAACATAAATAAATGCATATTTCTGAACTGAGGCCTAGCCTGCATGTTGTTTTTGGATATTTAGACATAAAGGACCTGTCCTCAGATGATGGTATAATAACTCACTCTTAGAGCAGCATTAGTGTAATTTTTGGCTGACTTTCACCTCCCAGAGAAGAGTAGGTTTATTTGAAGAAACTAAAGACAAGAAGATATACAGATTGTCATCACTCTTAAATAGGCAGCTTTGATAAATAGCACTATCATTAAGAAGACATCTGAACAGAATCAATGTCTCAGAAGAAAAAGTAATTAGATCTAATCCCTAAGCAATTGTCTGCAGTCCCAGTTGCAATGCATCATATTCTACTTTGAAAGAGTTGATAGATTTACTTTTTTTTCCCCCGTTTCCTGGTTATAGATGATAAACTATACTTTTCCTGTATGAAGTATTCACAGCTTTATCCTACTGTCCTTAAGAAATCTTCTGTATTAGCTACAGCCATAAAAATACTAAACGAATAAGGAAAAATATAAACAAAAGAGCAGAGGTTATAAAAGAGATCAGGCTCAGCTGATCTGCTGCCAACTTTTTTCGAAGCAGATGTTCTTCTTCTGACATTCATCTGCTTTTAGTCTGGAGTTCTGTATCTACTTTAACACACATTTCCTAGCACATGATTTGCAAAGTTTCAGTATATTTTCCTTAGATACGTTTTTGCACTCTTTTTCACCTTAAAGCTCTTCATGCTCTTCTAAAAAGCAATGAGCTATGAAAAATAGTTGAAAACAATGGAAAAAGCAAGAGACTATAAAGACTAAATTACAATGGCTCAGGAAAAGCAATCTTAAGTTCCAATAGTATCTTCAAAGTCATATTATAAGTGATGAGAGGGCAGGTTTTTTAATTCCTTACTGAATTTCCACGGAAAAGTAATTTCTTAGAAGCCTGTTTATTCTGTGGAACATGCACCTGCATGACAAAGTGTTTTATTTCTTGATTTATTTTTGAGTGATGCACTTGCTCTCTCTCAAAATGTTGATCTATAGAAATGTGGATCCATTATTTATGTGATATATCCCAGCTTCTGACCTATTCTATGCACTTGTTTATTAAACACACACTTTTATCAAAGAATGAACTGAACTTCATAGCATGACCAAAACCGTCAGTAACATGACATTGCCACCATTGTTCTGCAACTTAACATCATGCTGGATGAAGCAATTCCTTCTTTTGTTTATTCTGGACCTTGTGACTTGTTTTATTTGATACCCACAAACTCTCACACTGAAATAAACAGGGAAAATTTGTTCCATACCAACACTTGGGATTTTGGTCTAAGTCTTAGTAGTAATAACTAGCAGTTGAAGGCTGCCATGATCGATGAGATATTGGATTCCTATATGTTCCACAAGATCACAGCAAATGTCTAGACTAAGCCCTCTGCCCCGTTGGACTCGTTTTGTAAGCAGGAGCTGTGTGAAGATGCAGTCTACAAGAAGCTGCAGGATGGGAATAGATCTATAGGTTATCTCTGGGTTATATACTGAGGTCACCATCATCAGTAGCAAGTGTTTTCAGAAATTTTTGATGCTGCTGCTATGTCAGTGTAACAGTTTGCAACAATCACAAGACAGATCTTTCATTCTGTTCCTCCTGAACTTCTGAACTTGCAGCATGTGGCCCTGCACTGCCCCTGCCTTTCTCTTGCAAGCCAGAACAGATGTTACTTGCAGAGGCTCCCTTCTCAAGCAGAAGAAAGAGCAGAGCCCTGAAATTCTGTGTTTTCACATCCTTTTCTCTGTCCTTTGAAACACCTGCTTCTTCTCTGAGCAGACTGGAGTATTCAGTAGAGAATCTGCATGTCCTAAAAGAGGAAGAGGATGACAAAATGGGTTCTGTGAGATAGGAGAGGTGAACACAGACAAGATCTCAGGCCTCTGAGAACCAGTTTGCTTTGTGGCACCCACTGTCAGAAGTTACTTTCAATCACAGAGTCAATCATAAAATACCAAGTTAGAAGGGACCTCAAGGATCATCTGGTCCAACTTTTCTTGGCAAAAGTATGGCCCAGTACCCTGTTCAGCCAAATCATAAAATTGTCCAGTATTGGCTAATCCACCACTTTCCTGGAGATATTATTCCAACGATTCATTTTTCTCATTGTGAAAAACATTCCTCTTGTGTCCAATTGGAATGTCCCCAGGAGTAACTTGTGCTCATTACCTGTTATCTTTTCCATGTGACTCCTTTATCTTTTCCGTGTGACTCCTTGTAAAAAGGCAGTCTCCATTTTCTTTATAGCCACGCTTTAAATACTGGAACGTGATGATGATATCTCCCCTAAGCCTTCTTTTCTCAAGGCTGAACAAGACCTGTTCTAGGTCTTTCCTCAAATGACAGGTTTCCCAGTACTTTGATCATTTTTGTGGCCCTTCTCCAACCTGTTCACTTCTTTTTTTGTTTGTTTATTTGTTTGTTCGTGTAGTGGGGATCAAAACTGAGTACAGTATTTTAGAAGAAGACATCCTGTATCCTCCATGGTAAAAAAGTGACACTTCTGGAATGGCACTGTTTCTGCAGAAGATTGTATTAAGGCTAAAACACTTATGACTTCATGATACCTATTTGGTACTGGTATCAGTGAAAGGTTCACAAAGTATCATTCATCAGTACTACAGGAAAAACATGTGTGAAAGAATTTCTGAGAGTAGTTTGCTCTTATTTCCTGATCTTTGATGATCTTTGCTGTATTTGCTTACTTAAAGTGAATAAAACTTGCTATTTCATCAGCTTCTGTATGTCTGTTCCCAATATACTATTTGTTCACATAAGGAAAAAAAAAAATCATTCAAATCAGCTGTAAGTACCTGTTCTGAACAGCTATGCTGTACTCATATTCTGGTAAACTTCAGCCACACTGACTTCTCCAGCCTTGGTTAGGCACTGGGCTTCCTACAGAGGTATCTTTTGTGCCAAACAAAATCATGCCAGCATTCAAATGTCTTTACAGATAGTCTAATTGAAGAACCTGTTTGACCTTCCCTTTCACATGCTGGAAAGTGTTTGTAACATGCCAACAACTTAAATTCAATAAAGCACATAAGGCAACGTCCAGTGTTACTTCAGCCTATGCCCTGAGTTACAGCCATAGCCAAAGAGCAGCATTTTCTTGCAGCGTCTCCTTCTATAGGAGGCAGAAAGGCCACCGATGTCAAGAGCTTTGGCTTCCCCTCTGGAGGATTCAGTGACGGGCTGATGGGAGAAAATGCAGATTTGCCTATGAATTTGGCATTATATTGACACCAGGTGCTGATTTTAATAGCTGTGTCATCTTCTGAGCTAAACAGTGATCGGAAGCAGGTTGCTTGATACTAAGTTGTCAGGCTACGTGCTGACTGCCATCAGTTCTGTCATGCTGAATAGCAAGTACTTCTGTCAAGTGCTACCTGGAGATATTCTGGTTGGAGAAAGAAAATTTGCTTTGCTGGGCATTTGTGAGGCAATTATTCTCGTGATTTATTCAATCTGCATGAGCAGTGTTGATGAATAAGCCCTTTACCGGGATAAGGGAACAGCTAGAACAATCCATTTTATATGCGTGCTCTTTATTTCACTTCCTATCTCTACTGGGTAAATATATATAAATTATTAAAAAGTAAAGAATAAGTATTATTTCATTTTATGCCTCTTCATCAGCCACAGAAAAAAGAATGAACAAACACTGGTAAGGAGGCAAGAGGACATCTGATATCTCTGAGACTCATATATCTAAGGGACAAGGGGGGATCTTACTACCTCCCAATATATGTACAGGACAACTGTTCATTGTTCATTCAGAGAGCCCAACCTGTTTCTAGTGCCCTACATCACAAAGCTGTACACTGTACCTGGTGGAAGATATAATTACTCAAAGACTTAGTACTTGGTGGTGTTAGAATTTTGGCTGATTGAAAACAGGAAGGTTTTGTTCTGTAAACCTATCTGAATAGTGAAGTGCCCAGTACTGTTCATGCTATTTATGTTGCCAGGAAAAAACTTTAGCCAACAGTGGGTTCAAGATATACTTGATGACAGATGTGGCTTCAGGAATCCTCAGAACACCACTATTGTCCGGATGTATCAAATCCTGGTCATTTGAGGCATTGTTATGTGATTTCAAATACACTTACTTCCTAGACTCATTATGTTGATAGGAGTGTGCAGACACAGGCCAAATCCCATTTCATAGAGAGTTTAGCTTCATGAAAGCTGTCTTTTAGTGATGATGGCCCACACATCATTTTAAGAATGAAAGTCAATGAAGGGTGCTAAGTCACTGGAAAAGATCCCTAGCACAGAGAAAGTCAGTGGGTGACCTGCAGAGTGGCAGCTGAACATAGATGAAAATGTATTGAAATTTGCATCAAGACAATAATCTACAATTAAGAGGTTTGTTGCAGTATTTGTGAAAATGCACAGAGATTTACAGATTAGTGCTGCATCTTCATGCAAGACAGCAGAGCAAACTTGGAAAGTATGGGTCCTTATGTAATGTTACAGTAACTGAAAGACAGAACTACAAATAGCGAGTGCTACAATAGACCCTATCTTTTGCAACATAGAATGAAAGGTTCTGATGTAAGAACCTTTTAGGATCCTAGTGTCATAAATATATTTGTGTATGTTATTGGCACTATGATTTACTACAACATTTTCACACTCTTGAAAGCTTATCTTTTATCCAGCTATGGGAAAGTGACTTAGCTGCCAGCAGTTTGGGGCTGTACCAACACGCTGCGTAGATTAGCTCTGCACATCTGCTCTTCCTTCAGCCCTGCTGCTTCAGCCTGGCCAAAGCTCAGTGTTGCCTGGCTCAGATCACACAAAGGTTTTGTGGGGGCGTTGACTCCTTTGCAGAAAAACAGCCTGCTCAGCAGCAAGCCCTTCATCCTTCTGTCCCAAGCCACAGCCTGTGCAGGCTCCCTGGGGCCCTGCCTGCATGGACAGGTGCTGCCCCTGGTCAGTGAGTGCTTGCTGCCTTCAGCTTGGGCTGTCTGGTGGGGCAGTGATCATCACTGAGTCAGGATGCTGCCTGCCATCCTGTGGGAAAGGCAGTGTGCAGCACACCGTGTGCTCCTCGATTCCTTCTGCCTGACCTGTAGGGAGCAGGATGTCACACCACTTTGAAATGCACACAATCAGTATAAATAATTGCGCTATTTACTGGATCTTTAATCCTTTGAAAATCATGTTAATGTTGTATGTGTCTTGCCATTTCAAAATCCACAGCTTTCATGTGCCTCTTCTTCAGCATACAGACTTTAAAAACAGACATGCATGTTGGAGGACTGTATAGAAGGAGGAGAGCATAAGCTCTACATTTTGGGAACTGGTAATCTCTCCTGTTTAAAAGACTTTGATAGCTACCTTTTAATTAAGGATGTGCCAACAATAGTTTACATCCCTGTTTCACAAGAAATGTAATCTGTTCAAAGCTGTATTTTAGTGTCATGATATGGTTGCCCCAACTACATTTTAGAGCTAAGCTTTTTCTCTTTATGCTGGAACCATACAGAAACTTATGTTGAAGTAGAAGGTACTATGGATATGATTCACATTTGTCTGTTGTTATGTCCATTTCACCTTCATCTTTTGTGAATAGTATTTTGTATTTCCAATAAGAGATTTAACTTAACCACTGCCTTCCACAGAAGCTCACAGTTAAACTCTAAATGTTATTTACTTCCCTTTAATTATAAAAATACACCAGGTTAGTTTGTAATTAAAGATAATGATAATGTTGTCTGATACCTTGTGGGAAAAAGTTTAAATATTTCATGACCAAGGAGTCTACAAAGAAGGGCAGCAAAAATAACTGAAGGTTCTTTTTTCCCCTTTCTCTTCTGGCATGGAGAACAAAGATAACAACCCCTAGGAAATTCGGTATGTAAACAAAATGCAGCAAGTTGGTAGAAATTGAAGACTCACTCAATGCAAGATAAGAGAGGTGGCACTGGAAACCACACAGATGAGCTCACACAGACCTTGAGACCCACCTCCAAGAGGTCATCACACCATTCCCAGCTAACTGCTTGTGTTCTCCCAATGGAGACAGCAGGAACAGCACATCAAGGGCTTGTCTCCAGACCTACCTCTTAGAAGCACAGAATCATAGAACATCCTGAGTGGGAAGGGACCCACAAGCACCATTGAGTCCAACTCCTGGCCCTGCACAGGACAGCCTAAGAACTACACAATGTGCCTGAGAACATTGTGTAAGCACTTCTTGAGCTCTGCCAAGCTTGGTGCTGTAACCACTGCCCTGGGGAGCCTGTTCCAGTGCCCAACCACACTCTGGGTGAAGAACCTTTACTTAATACCCAACCTAAACCTCTCCTGACACAGTTTCTTTCACTTGATTTAAGCTGTGCTTAAAAATGTTGGACTTGGCACAAAAGTGGCAGAGACTTTGGTTTAGATCCCCCCTGAAGGGCTCTTCTTTCAAAAAAGTGGAACAGACTGTTGGAGCTCCTGGTTTTGCTAAGCCACCACGGCAATGCGCAGTAGAAGAGCTTTGACAGCACTCTTAAGCAGAATGGGGCGCTAGTGAATGATGTCTTTTTATCTGCATGATTAAAAGCAATATCTACTATAGGCAAACACGTATACATGAAATTATTTTGTGTTTTGTCAAGGCTGAATATTTCTTGAAAAGATTGCTTTATATCTGATATTCAGGCATAATGAAATTTTCCTGCATCTGTGCTAATTGTGTCTTCATGAAAAGGGAAGAAATAGTGAGAGTGAGGGCCACTCTTTCACAACTTATTACCACTATTTGAAAACTCATTATATTCTCCTACCATATAAATGAAATAATTACCTTGGCCATTCTTGTTGTTTCAAACAAGAAGATATCAAGTAAGTATATCAAGTAAGTATATTCAATATCAAGTAAGTATATTGCTAACAATGTAAGTATATTCAAGAGCAATATCAAGTAAGTATATTGCTAACAATGCTTAGCAATATACTTACTTGATGTGCCTCTGGAGGTTTCAAATTCCAGCCCATGAAACACTGGGATGGCTTTATGGGGGATGACTTTCCTTCCCAACCTAGTTAGAGAAGGATAAATCTGAACCGGTATTCTTTTAGTTTGCTGCTATTACATCCCTTTCATGCTTCGTATGAGTATATATTAGTAATAATCTCATGTGGGAGTTAATCCATCTCAAAGGAGTCCTTTTTGCATGAGAAGTATGCTGATATATGTGGGAGACAACACAAGAATGAAAGAAAAGAATGTCTTTAGCTTCTTTTTTAGAAGCGTCCGATCTTAATAAAGAATGGATGCAAATCAGTCTGTTCTAAAGGTGTGGGTTAAATGTCGCTTGCTGAACTTGTGCGATGGAGTGAAGACTGGATAAGTTTAGAGGGCCTGATAATTCATTTTGTAAAAATTTTTTTAAATATGTTTTGTGAGATATTGAGAACTTTTAAAAACTGTGTTACAGTAATGTTTTATTTACAGCTGTTTTAGAAGGCAATAAATCTTACAGCTGAGATCACATTTAAACTAATATTTATAATATTATTTGGCTTGATTTTTAAACATTTTTGACAGATGTAGCTGGTCCTTTGTGAATGCTTTCAGGTAGGGTAAGTGGGGCTATTAGTCATAACTCCCTACATTCTTCAAGTTTCTTGAATGAAAGCATGAGATTTCCTCATGTTTCAGAAGCATGAGGAAAGTACAATAGCATGCTGACTCTAGAGGGACTGGGGAGGGCAAAGAAACATAAATAACACTTTCTCTGAAAAGACCAAAGCCTCTCCCTTGATGTGGGCTTGCCACAGCAGAATCAGCTAGAAAGGTTTTAGGTATTCCTGTGAGGCCACACCATCGCTCTGCCATCCTCAGCACAGGAAAACTTGACCCTAAGTAGTAACAAGTAAGTTACTACTACTGTAAGCAGTAACAACCCCTTTTGTAAAAGTCCTTTTACAAAATGAAAGGGTCTTTAGTAACATAACATGTGAGGTTATCCACATGTTGCTGTGAGAGGTGTGATGGCAGTGTGAGATGACTTTCACTTAGCTAACAGACCTTTTGACCAGGTCTGTGCTGGCCTTAGATGGTGCTGCTAGCCAGTGCTACCTCGCAGAGGTCTGAAGCAAAGGCCCATCTCTTCCCTTTCTGGCAGTTGCAAAGAGCCTTATGTGTATCTCAGTGAACTGCTGTAATGGACAGAAGTGCCCTGAAATATCTGAAGGATACAGCTCACAAGGGCTTTCCATACCTGTCCAGCTGAACCATTTCAGCCCGTAGAGAGGAGACTGCGGCAAGGAGGCGTGCTGAGGGTGGGACTGGCTTTAATTGTCACATGGTATCCCTTGTAAAGCGCCAGTATTTCTATTTAATGTTTGTGACATTTCCTCCAAATAATTACCAATGTATTGGTAACTGGTACTGGTAACTGTTACAAAGACTTGGTAAATGTAAATCACATTTAATGGCAGTGCTGCTACACTTCACATAACAGTGGCAGCTATAGTATCTGTAATGGGTTAAACCAATTTGAAGCCAGTAGCTTGGATTTTTCATATTGTTATACTAACAGCTGAAACAGAATCATTTTCCCTGTGTATGCTGCTAGATTATAACATTACTGCATACTTTGACTTAGATTATTTTGTTCTGTTGAAGTTTGCCTTTAGAACAGGCATAAGCAGCTACCACAGCTTAGCTGAGACACAGCAACTTCTCTCTCAGCCCCTAGTGCAATGAGATCCTTCTTTCAAGGTAAACAGAAGAGAAAAATAAACTGCTTTGAGTTAGCTGTCTGAAAGGATCACAAGCATCTTATAGATGTTTGTCAGTATGAAGAATACTGGGGATGTACAGGAGGATGTATTTGATGACCACTACAACAGAAATACTAAAGAAACCCTAAAAGGAGCAGCAGAAAGTCAGAACAGAATAAAGGCTACTGTGTTCCAGCACTGCAGAAGAGGACGTGGTAAAAAAGCTTTCAAGTTAAAGGCTAACTGGTGCAGAACTTGCGGCTCTACTTCCCATTGCTTGAATTATGCTGTGCCAGGGAACTGAAACCTTGCCCAATTTTTGTATCAAAGAAATATGTAGCTCTACTTAATAAATTCTTTAGCCCTCCAAAATAGATAACTGTCAGAACTAGCTAGTAGGTATGGAAATAAGTAAGAATTTTATGTTGCTATTAACATGAAGTTTATTCGTTTTTGATATCTAGAAATTATTTTCAGTACAATAGGGATAAAGGGAACAAAGAATTCTCTTTGCATGATCATGATTTTGGTATTTTTACAAATAGCATAGAAGGTGGAGACATAAGGACTTACATAAAATAAGTCAAAAAATAGTTCTTAAATTTGTCCTACTGTCCTTTTTGACCTTTTTACTTGAAAATTCCATTACTTGCAAAAATAAATACAAGTTTTGACAAGTCTAGGTTTGTTTGCTTTTACTGGAGGTCTTATTTATTCTGCATTTCCTACAAATCATACTGTGAAGTCTCCCACTGTCCTCACAGTGATAGGACTGCCGAGTTTTCTTCAAAGAGTTCCTTTCTCTGACTTTTAACTATTCAGGGAGTGTAAACCAGTGATAACTAGAGCAAGCCCAAATTTTTAGTAATCTGACACTTCCTTTCTCATTGAATTGCTCTTCATATGCCCTGATGTTTTACAGAGTCCTATGGAGATGGCATAGCCTAAAGCCTCAAAAGATGCTTCAAAATAAAACACACATTCCTGTAACAGATCATAGCAGAAAAAATCCCAGCATATAAAAACTTCAAAAAAATTCCTGAAAGCCACAAGTTGACTTGTGCTTGACATCCTAACAATTTCATAGTCCGTAGATAAAGAAGTGGGTTCTGTCTAAGGTAGAATCCCTACATGTTTTCATTATATGCAGGGATTATGTCTGGGGCTTCTTTCATAAAAATGTGCTTGCTCAAACAAAAGATATGTTTGAGCAAAGTATGCTGTAAATTCTGACTTAACTGTGGTCCCTTAATTTAGTCTTTCCTCTTTTTTTCCTCAGAAAATGTATTAGAATGTATTAAAAATGCATTAAATTCTTACTCAAATTAAAAGCTTCTCTTCATAAATGAGGGATGTAGACTGAAAACAAAACAAAATGGAGATGCTTATGTTTATGATGTGTGACAAAACTTTATCACTGAACAAGCAACACAAATGATGGAAAATTAAATATGTGGCTTACATTTAATTACTTAGGACATTTGAAAGTATTTAAGTTACAAAAGATGGAAAACAGAGGGAATTTTTGGTTTTGTTTTTGTTTTTTGCTTGCCACATCTGCTGGTTGAAGTAAATAGAACTATTCACTTTACTAGAAAGAAAGTTTTTATTTATCTGCTTTAAATTGAAGACTTCCTATTGTAAATTTTAACTTCAAAGTGTCATGTGTACAGTGTGTTGAAGCACGTTTTCACATGTTTCCCAGTAAGTAACTGCTCCTTTCAGTAGGAGGACAAGATAGAAGATACTGTGAGTAGAATTAGAGGGCTCTTCAATTAGTATGAAAACTCAGCCCTGTTCCCATATTTTAAGTCTTGTACTTCCTGATGGATTTAAAAATCTATTTCATTCTGCCCACCCATAGAGTAACTTGAGCTCTTACTAGTTAGAATTTCTGAATATTACAATTGGTTAGTGTGATTTATGTTCTGTAAGCGCTGCTGTCTCTTAGCCGTCATTTATCTGGCAGGAATCTGTAGCCACCTGCCATGGCGTAAAAACAGCATTCTAGAGTTTTATGCTGTGCAGCCTTATCTAAACTGAAGATGTGTCATGATTCTATACTTTATCATTTTATTTCAATTTAGTGTTCCATGTCTTGTGTCAAAATAATTTCCTGAAACTTGTGTCTATCTTGATCCAGATAATTGTAGTTCTCTCTTTCACGTGTAGCCTCCCTCTTTTGCATATGTAATTTTGTAGGAGGTGGAAGTGTGTATAATCTGATGTAGTTGTTCCATGCATACACCCACCTTATTTTATATGCAGATGCCCTAAGCTCAGAAGTTTTAAACAGGTTTCTCTGGGTTATCAGAATGCCCCGGGTTTCCCCTTCCCATGGTAAAACTTACGTGATATATTCTTGGTTAGGAGATGTGTGTGAAAATCTCCTGTCAAGGTCTTTTAAGAGAAATAATACTTTGTTTGCCATTCTGTAAGCCCAGAGACTCTTTCTCAAGCTGTGCAGATATCCCATATCCTCCTTGGTTCATTGGGAATTATGTCCCTACCACTTGTATTTATTCCAGGGTCCAGCCAAGTGCTCATCCTAAAGTAACTGCAGAAATGTATGGCTAAATCAAGGGTGAGAAGCAGTTTGAGTGAACAGCATGGTGAAGAACAAATTATCCTGGATTTGGCACTGTGCTGTCAACCTACATTGCTGTCGGGGTACAAAGAAGTTATCTGCAGGCAAGACAGGTTATCTCCATTTCACATGTCAGTCTGTGGTCTGGTGGTGCACTGTCCTCTGAGGACATCCCGACTCTGTGCAAAGGAAGAATGACCTGCAGCTCTACCACATCTTTTTTGAGGAACTCTTCTTGGCCTATGGAGGAAGCCCTGCACGATTCTTAGTCCTGATTTTTGCTGTGCAAACCCTGCTTTCTGCCACCTGTGACAGGTTCTCCTGGGGGTGCCTGAGAGAGGGGTTAGCAGCAGACACACCCTCAAATGTCTCTTTTTCCAGAGGAGGCAGCGGGCGATTTGGGGTTGGAGTGATGAGGGCCACATGTGAGGAGTTCCCTGAAGGCACTGACGTGGGCCAGTAGCTTATGCATTGTAGATCATACTCACTTAATTAGATTTTGGCTAGTTTGATATTCGTAGTGGTTTCATTCCTCTTGCCCTTTCCCACCCTACCAAGGAGTAGTGATTAAGAACTACTTTTTGGTTGATTGCTTTTTAATTCTACGGCTTTAAGTGGTGAAACTGGATTAGATATACAAAATGCATTATACCGCTTGTGTTTTATGACTACTCAGCTCTCTGGAGTTGCGCTAAGGCCGAAAGGATCAGGACCAAAAATTACTCTGGCCTTTGAAATCAGCTTCGTTTAAACACTTCCATATACCTCATAGCCTGGGGTGAGGAAGCTTGTAGCCTTTCAGCTGTAACTTGCAAGTGGTTCAGATGCAGTTCTCATGATAAGACTTTAGCACAAGGCTGCCAGCAGTGCTGTAGCTTCTGGCTGCGGGAGGAGGAGAACAAGCAGGAGGTGGGAGGACCCAACATCAGCAGGAAATGTAACACCAAGCTCCGTGCTCTGCGCTTCCCTGAATCACGGCAGGAGAGATGAATTCCCACTGCACTACTGTCACCCTCGTCCCCTGAAATACGCCTGGAGTTTCCTGTGTACTTCAGATCTCAGGGTATATAGTATGTGGCATTTGGCCTTTGCTCCTGTGAAGATTTTAAATGCTTACAGGAGAAGAATGGGCATTCTAATGGCAAGTCTCTAAAATACTTCTAGGTAAAAAAAAATAAAAGCTATCTCACCTTGTCTTCTTTAAATGCACTACCAACACTTCTTCCTTTTGGTCATAATTTAATAGCAAAACCTTTAATATCTTTTCACTGCTCTAAGTCATCCCCTGTGTAAATGATTTTCATTTGTTTCAATGGTTGACTGAAATATCAACTTTGACCAAAGGAAAATGTTCTTAGGACATTCTGTGCGCAATTTCCTTAAAACTAACGTTTGTGACTTTGGGGCGCTAAAATGTTGTAATTGCCAGTGTTTACACTGGTAAATACGCGTGCACATACAGATATGCGCATGCTTGCAGATACCCTGTGACAAAACTTTGCCTTCATTTTTTTCACTGCATACTTGTCACATTGTTATGTTTAAATATGTTTATGACAATTTCAGGAAGAAAAAAGTTGTGTACTATTTAATATTATTTATCTGCTGAATAGGCTTAGAAAACCATCAAGAAGGAGTCCAGAAATTAATGCTATGATAGGTGAGCATACTGAGTGTGGAATGCCACCAGTCACACAGAAGACAGCTAAACCATTTCCAAAGTAATAGAAGTATTGAAAAATAAAATAATTACTGTAGAGCAAGGGCACACTATTGATGTAGAAATACCAAAGAGAGCCAGTTTGTTCTTACTGTCATGAAAACGGCAAATAAAATTTCCAATTAATACAAGAGTAATTATGATAATAATGCCTTGAATTGGCGAACGCTTCTAGGTGAAGATTCTCAAATAGTTTTAAAAATGAACAGGTCAGAATTATTACCATAGCAACAACAAAGGAGGACAAAATTGCCTTCTATCAAAAAATACCCATTCAAAATCTTCTGGCAGATATTGAAAACAAGTCCAGATGTGTAGATGTGGAGGAATTGTTATATCCTTACTGAGGCAGTAATTTATGGAGAGGACTTGTGGAATTTACCCCTCACTGCAGAATTGTTGTCTCCATTTTGAGGGTGTGCCTACACTTGTGAAGCTACTGGAATTTATTAAAGTAATTATTCCAGAATAAGTTGGTAAATTTCCAGAGAAACTCCCACCCAAGTTTTAAAATGTTTCTGGCCCTGAAATTTGAGAAAGGATGAGAGTTTATTTGTATGGTTGTATGGAAATAGAATTGCCTTCCTGAGGTCAAAGAGAAAGCCAGAAATAATAGAGTTGAGACATGGGATCTTCCCTGTATCAGTCTTGTTTAAACTTAAAAAGGCAAGTCCACAGTGTAGTAAAAATGATGTGTAGACTGAAAGATGAAATAAAAGCAACTCACTATCAGATGGCACGGAAGCAGAGTTATAGAATGGATGCTTCATCATCAGACTAAAATGTGAAAATGCTTGAAAATTTAAAAAATTTGAAGGCTCCTCGAAATCATAGATTTCTAGCAATTTTCCCTCATGTACTGCAAAATTTAGGATCATTCCTGAAAAAAAAAGTAATATCCAGCTTTCTGCAGAGCATACTAAGACTCCAGAAGAAGGTGCACATCATGCCTGAGGCCTTGCTAGGAAGATTGTCTTGCTGGGTAAAACTACACACACTTTCAAACCCAAACTGCTACAGCTCTGTATAAGAACCTGATGTTCTACAAAAACTCACATGCTAACAGCTTTTGGTAAAGGTGGTTCAGTCCTACAGGGGTAATCAGAAGAAACATTGCTCAATTCAACAGAATGCCTCAGGATGTAGAATTTGTATTATATTGGCATCACATAGTTCCAGAAATATTAATGAATTGTCTTCCACCTCAGAGAAGTAAATAGTTTAATTTTAAACATGTGCACATATGGGATAAGTTATATAAAAAAGCTTAGTGTATTAAGGTGAGCAGTAGAGATTTACTAGTAGAGTCAATTCTGATCTGGGGAGTCAGCACTTTTTAAGTAGAGTATCCATATTCTCTATTTCCCAAGCTCAGCTCTTCTGTTTTGGGTTTTGTTTTGGTTTACTTATTTATTTTTTTAAAACTAACAAGTTTTAACTTGTTATTTAAACTAGTCAAACTTGTTATTTAACAAGTTATTTTGTGCAATAGTGATTTATTTTTTTCAATACTATTTTTTTCAAAACCTGTGAATGAAGCATTCCAGTCCTAGTGTTAAGGGACTGGCTCATAGACATTGAAGTTGGGGGTAGTTCTATTGCTGATTTCAGCAGACTTTGAGGATCTATGTTTAGTTTGTCTTAGCTTGTTCCTGTCTAAAACATTTACAATTCATGGAAGTAGCAGAAAGTTACTGCTGGGGATATTTATGTTCTTGTTTCTAAATTTAATATTGCTTTGATATACAGCTATGAAAGAATAAAATATAAAATATTCTACAGAGCACATTATGAGGGAGTGATGTTTTTCAGTTCAGAAACCCACGATATACAGTTTAAAGACAGCTTTGGTGTATTTCAAATGTCAAAGTTTCTAGAAGTTCCCAGGAGCTGTAGAAAAATGTGATTTACTTTCCACCCATGATTATCTTAGTAGATGAAGATATATGCTGATTAAATATCTATAATGGACTCAGAGTATGTAAAGCTCACTTCAAGTTCTTTTGGGGGAAGGAAGAACATTTAAAATAAAAACATTCTCTTTAAATACTGAAACATACATACATATTTTAATATGCCTGTCAAGATGATCTGTGTTAAAGACAATATGAAATGATTCTCAGCGCTCTTATATGAAACTTTGTTCTGATATTGGGATGCTTGGGGAAGAAGTAAACTGTGAAAAAGACAGATTGTAAATGCAGGATCATCTATGTCTCGGTACTTGTGTGTGCATTACCTGCCATTAGTAGGAACAGCTTGATGCTGCTAGCAGTAACTCTTCAGTTCATAAATAGTGTCCTGATAGATGTTGGCTGTGATGTTTGTCTGCCTGTCTCACTCTTCTGTGCAAGAAATTTTCAAGATGATTTTCATCAGAACACGATGCTCTGTTGAAAAATATACTTTCTTTCTTCAGATGTGCAAACAGTGGTATATAGACTGAAAATTCAACCTGAAATATTGTTTGTGGCTTTAGGTGGTCGCAGATCTTTGAGAAAAAATATAGTCCCAGGGTCTCATGTCTACATGTCAAGAAGGCGAAGGGCTGTAGTAATGACCAGAGTCCTCAAAAACTTGCCTCGGGTGAGACTCAATAAATGCTTAAGTGCCTATATCAAAACCAGAAACTCACTATGAAAAGGCTTTTTGAACTCTAAAACAAACTACGCTTTAATAGCCTCCAGTTGGTGCAAGATGAAACAGACAAATGTAAACTACAAATAAAGCACATATTTTTAATAGACATGTTAATTAAACTCTGGAACAGTTTATCATGGGTTGTGGTGGATTTACCATCACTGGAATAATTTAAATCAAGTTCATATGTGTTTCTAGAGGTCTCCTCCAGTTGAGAGGGAAGTTAATTCAAGGCAGTCCTGTGGCCAGTATTACTCAGAGAGTTAGGTTAGATGATCTCAGTTGTTACTGGCCTGGTTTAATATTAATCTAACAAACTCCACTTTGTCTATGTAGAATGAGGAGAATTAGCTATAATAGATAATGCTGTCTATTTGTTACATAATCTGTAACAAATAAGGCATCACAAACTTTTTTTTTTTTTTCCCCAGAAAAAAGATAGCCTCAGAGACAGAGCATGAGCTGGGCAGGTTGATAGGGATCTTGGAAGACAAACAGTTAAAGATGTAAAAGGGACTAGGGTAGTAAAAAAAAATGCAAACAAGTAGGATGAAAATAGAAAAAAAACCCAACAAACAAACAAACAAACCCCCAAAATACCCCCAAATGCAACAAAACAGCCCAAAAAAACCCAAAACCTAAACCATCCAAGATATTTTCCTACATGCTTATATGAAATGAGTGGAAGGAAAAGGATAAATGGACATAGATGACACAGAAAGATAGCATGGTCAGAGATTATTTATGATATATGGCAATGGGGAAGAAATCAGCATATTGATCTGAGTCACAGTTCCTGTCTGAAGAAAGTGAATATTAGTTGCACTAGTGTTGAAACACATAAAGTAGTGAATGATACATATTGAAGCAGAAGTGATCATTTGCTCGGCACAAGTCCCTGATGTGTATAAAATGTTGTAAATGGTGCTTACTGAAGACTAACAGATAACAGTAACATGCTTTTAAAAGCTGATAAAATTCCTGAACAGTGCCTTAGATCATCAGCAAATATTTTTTTTAGTGCATATGTACTTGGCTAGATTGTAAGATTATGCAGCCCTCGAATTATCTTGTGTGCCATCCATTTAATGATGTATTTTCCCGGGAATGTATTTTAATATATTTTCTTCTTTATTGGGTGCAAATTGCAATGACTTTATTCTAATTTGGCAGGTGGTTTCCCAGCGATTGCCATTAATGTGACAGTTTTCAGCCAACAAGGATATACAGTGCTAGCACAGTAACAAAATCAGGCAGCCTAATCTGGTTTTAGATTTGATCTGCTTTGGTTTTAATCTGGTTTTAGATCTGGTTTGGTCTTTAACCAAATAGGCTGCCAAAAACACCCCCCCAAAAAAGTACTCCAAAGTAGTGCAAAGGATCAAATTTTTTATACAATTGGTTAATTCCTTGTTCTGTGAAAGACCTGTGTATGACCCTGGGCTATATTTGGTGCTCAGGGAGGAGTGGAATTAGTCCATCTCACTGGCATCAGGCTTGTGTGCTGGAACTCATGGCAGCCTCCATGTTTCCATCTGACCCCACTTCTTCTGAGGGGGCTGGATCCTTTGAGGAAATAACTTTCAGCTTGTATCTTGGGACCTACCTGTGGTGTCCCAAGGTAAAATGCGGATTGGGAGATGCTATATTTGGAGTTTAGAAAGGATATCCTACTCCAGCACAAGCTTCTATGAAAGAAGGTCACAGCCAACACAGCTTGGAAATCCTTTTTCTAAGATAAGTTTTGGGTCTTGAAATTAATTTATAGAAAAGTTTTAAATGTAGTACCACTTAGAAAACCTTCAAAGCTGAATTTTAATCCAGGCTGTGGATCAAAGGCACTTCTGCTTTGCAAAGAAGAACAGGGTGCCTCTGCATGACAGGCAGCCCTGCAGGTTGCACTGCACTGCAGCAGGAGGCGTAGCCCCAGGAGATGACCGGGATGCCTCTTAACCAAGAGTGGGCGTCTTTTCTTTTTTTTTTGCCGTGAGAGTCCCATGCAGCAGCAGTGGCTGCAGCTCTGAGAGCAGCCTGTGGCTCCTGCAGCTGTGGCATCTCTTCAAGGAGGTGGCTCCTGGGGAGGCTTGTGGCTGCTTGTCATTGCCACTTTTTTCTTTGTGCCCCAGCCCTGCTCTGCCTCGAGGCACCTGCAGTTCCTTTCTCCTAAAGATATCAGCCTGAGTGATGTACACCCAAATCAGGCCAATTCCTTCAGTCTTTACTTCAGCCTTTGTGTGTTAGCAGGCTGCACGTGGTGGTCAAAAAATCTGTCTGGGGACCTGCATAGTATGAAGAAATGTGTGCCCATTGGGACAGGGACATGGGACAGCCTGAGCAGCACCTCCCATTGTGGTTTTGCTGTAACCCTGTAGAATTAGACTTACATGTGATACTGGGAGCTGATCTGGCCATCAAGAATCCTGGGATAAATAGACAGGAAAAGTGGCTGACAGTAGTTTTCTACACTTGTATCTCCTCTCCACCAAATGCGATCACTGTACAGCCTAGACTTACAGCCTACACTTACAGATACACATCATCTCCAGATTGGACTTCAGGGAATGTTACAGACATTACAACCCACAAAACGTTGGATTTTTTTTGGGCACAGGAGTACCAGTGACTCAGTGTTCATAACTTCTCTCAGTTATTCTTCTGGGACAGCAGCGTAACTAGTAATGAAACATGAAAACGTGGAGCATGGAGCCTACATTGGTGGTCAGCTGAGGAGAGGAGAATGCACTTATCCCAAAAGCTTAACTTGGGAGGCAAGTAGGGCAAGTGCACAAAACATGTTGATTCCTTCTAAAAATGTAGATTAAAGTTGGCATCCAAGGGGTTAAATATCATACAGCTAATTAACTATTTCACCCTTGCAGCTGCTTCTGTTAAAGCTTGTCAGGGAAAGAGAAAGTGTTCATTTAAAAACCTGTTTTCTTCATCCTTTGCTCTTCTGCTAGTTTTCATGGTATAATGAAGATATCATTTGAAGTCTGAGGTTTTAAAATTAAGTAATTTTAAAAATTATAAACCAAAAACTCAGGCACTTTAAAAGATGTGAAAACAGATGGGATTTTTATTTGCATCTCACTGAGTTTGATGTTTTTCCTCAGACAGGGCTGGGAAAAATGTTTAAAGAACTTTTTTGTGTTCTGGCAAAAATCAAGGGGAAAAAGAGGCTGTGTGATGGTGGGTGCAGAGGAAAGGAAGGCTGAAAGGAACAAAGAAAACTGAAAATTTAAAGTGGGAAACCTCATTTCAATGTGAACTTTGATTCAGCAGATGCTGGCACAGATGCAAAGTTTCTTCTAATTCAGGGCTTCAGGACTGAGTGTTATAGATGCATTGTTAAGCTCTTAAGGAGGATTATATTTTCTTACCTGGACTGCAGAGATGAAGTTAACATTCATTATATTTTTCATTACGCACTGTATGTTTCTCACTACATTTCACTGATTTTATATTGATTACATCTTTCTTAAGTTTTTATACATGGTGACAGGACTTAGAGCTGCATTAATTCACCAAGACATACCAAATTTACTTCTTCAGCCCCTCACATTATTTGCACCTAATAATTGAATACAAACTGCTTTTGGCGGTTTCCCAAAAGCATGATGATAATATGTATTGTGAAAACTATGAATTGATTTCCCTTCAGAATTTAAACAATGCTTGTTTCTTAGAGAAATCTGCATCAAGGCCACAGTAGTTTGTTCTTCCCCAGCCTGAGTTTTCTCTAGTTTTTACAGAGTTTGTTCTACAATATTATTTCTAATATATTAATAATAGAGATGAAATTATCAAGAAATCTGTGACATGTGTTTTGCTCCTGTAAATGGTCAGCCTAATTTTACTTAAAGTAATGTGTGCATGAAATTCTATCACCTTCTAGCAAAGGAACTTATTTCCACTTGTCAAAGAAGGCTATTTTTCTGGACTATTTTATGTGGCCTTAAAATGATCAAGATATTTATCTTTATTAAAATGCGTAAATACCACTCTGGGAAAATATTCAGCTCCCTTTCACCACCTTGTTAACAAGTTATAAATGATTTTGAGTGATAGCAGAACATGACAAGTTAGAGAGTGTCATATAACATTGAGAAATATCCAGTACATACCCAAGATGGAGATTTAGCTCTCAGGAATTTTTTCTGCAATTTCCTTTCCAGTTCAAGACAGTAATATGAGAGGCTAAGTGCTAAAATTAGTCTTTGTGGTGTTTGCACTTGGTCTTGTTTATTTTCTGTGTCCTAAACCCTGTGAGATGCTTTGTAGTCAGAATACAGCATCTCATGTTAGAGAGGTTCCTGGGTCCTCAAATGCATAAACTGCAGCTTTATTTTTGTATCCTTTCATCCCACTCTTGATTGGCACCTGGTGGTGTAGCCATAAAGTAAGCAATTTAGGAAAAAAGAAAAGCACCAAGAAAACAAACAAACAAATATTTTGGTGTACTTTCTAGGTTTGGCTCCCATTGTTTTCTTATGAAGCATGCATTATCTCCAAATTCAATGAGTATTAAGGCTCAATTTTACGGTCTGCAACATATAAATCACGTGAAGATACCTGAGCTAGATTTTTGTAGACATTACATTCAATTTATACTTAATGATTTTCCTGCCCTAAAAGCAGGACAGACATCCATTCGCCACTTCACTTCTGTTGATCTGTGAGATTGAAATTACATCTACTTGCAATGGCCAGCATTGGCCAAGTGGGCCCTGGAGGGATTCACCCAACCGCCCCAATCCACAATCTCTGGGCGAGTGGAGCTGCTGTATTTGGTGAAAGCCCCTTCATATTCCTCCACTGCATAAAGACTGATGAAAGGGCTAAGCCTCCTGCTTTCCAGCCACCCCACTTCTGCCCTCATCATAGCCAGCCCTGACACTGTAGAGGATCTCCTGAGTGATGGTTGTTCTCTGGTGAGGGAAGTCTAAGCACGCTAAATTTAGGTAGACAATCTGAAAGCTGCAAGTAGTTTCCCAAAGTGTCCTGCTCTGCTTCACTGATGGTAGAAGAAACAGTGAGTCTGGCTGAACATAACCAATCCATCTTTTAATCTGTTTGCTTTAAAGATGGGATAATCTAATCCAAAATTCTTATGCAATTCAAACAACTATTTTTTAATCAAAAGGCACCCATACATGTTTTTGGTTGGAGCCGGCTGTAAGCAGATTTGGCAGCAGGGTGCTGCACCCTCTGGCCCACAGTAAGACACTGGGACCTACCCTTCTCTCACCATTTTCTACTGGTTCACACATACCTGGCTACCCAGTCAGTGTGCTGTCCTGTAAATATCCCATTTGTAGATGCTTCAGACTCCACCAGGTAATGTGCACACTTCAATATCTAATTTTGGTTATGAATTCAATTTTTTGCCCCATCACCTAGATATTCATGTGACCTCACTCCACAGCAGTGCTCCAAGCATTTAACTTGTCTGTGGAATTTGACATTGCTGGGCACTAAAATGACATAGCTATGGCAGAAGTGCTGAAGGTCCTAAATATTATCTTTTAAATCCTATATTATAAGCACTCCTGCATAGCTGAGTTAGTGTCCTTGACAATATGTTTCAGTAAAGTCAATTACTATTATTGGTTTGTGCTACACTGGACAAAAGATCTCACATGTGGGCCCCTTTCATCATCACATCGAGCACAGGAGTTGTACATTAATCACAGCATTAACACCATAAACTGAGAAATCTAACACAGTCATTAGAGATATAATTTTAGATTTCATATTCTACTTTTCACAGTAACTACATCTACAAATTTTAAAGCCTGAGGGCTGAATCACAATATAAAGTATCGAGTTTCATATATCAGATAAGTGCTTAGGAGAGATTAAAATCAATTATGCTATTATAAAGTTCAGAAGGATTGAGATGTGTAAAAAAGTGTTCAGATATAATCTCAAGGCAAAGAATTAGGGACTTATGGCTTCATTTGAAAGTCTGCTCCATAACCAAAAGTTATTTCATTCCACCATTCTTAGCTTGGGACTCAGTACTGTAGTATTTGATAAACCTCCTTCATGCTGAATTGCAGGAACCTCATAGCGGAACAGGCATTGAAGCAAAAACACTTTTTACTTCCATTTAGTTAGCTTAATCCATGAAGAGATTGAAACATTAGATCATAAAAGCTCCTGATAACTGGGTTTATTTTTGTTTGTTTTGTAGACTCACAGGCTCCTGTGAGTGCTGTTGCTGAAATCTAAGGAGCAATGTGGCAGGAGCAGGTAGGTCACAAATATTCTTGCAGCGGTATTAGAGGTACAGCACAGAGAGTTTAGGAGAGAGCAGCCTGTGGTTCAGCATTTGCAGATTTAGTCCTTCATGTCTTGCTGCCAGGCAAACTACATGTCTGTGGGGATCCCTGACTTCACAGCAACACACCCCCAAAGTCACTGCTGGAGGCTGTAGCACTGTGCAGCAACCTAAGCAGTGGAGCTGAGACCTTTCTCCTAAGAGTCTGAGCTACTTTGGATAGAAAATCCTGCAGTCCCTTTTTCTGCAATCTTTTCATCTAGGACAAGATGATATACACAGCCATCTGTGCCAGAGCTGAATTTCATCCATAAAAACTACAGGAAAGGAATAATGGTTTGCAGGTTTATATCCATATTCATCATGAGAGAATTAGGTTTAATGAAAAAGAAAAAGCAAAGGCTTTATCTTAGAGCTAGTGATGTTAAATTCATTGGAAAAATAGTTCTGAGGGAAGAATGTATCTGCATATATATATACATATGGGGAGCAGAAAAATATATGTATGGAGAGCAGAAAAATGCAGACCTTTGTGCTGTGTCTTTATGGGCAGGCGTGGGCACTTGAATTTTGAACCTGCCAAACAAGGGCCAGCTCAGGACCGACATCCATGCAAACATGCTAGTGTAGCATGAGATAATACTTCTCAGAAATTTTTTTCCCTTAAAGTCAGGACTTTGTTAATACAGATGCCTTGAAGGTCTGCCAGGCTTGGGAGATGGGTTTGGCAGGTGTGCAACGATTGGTAGCAAGGTATGGAGACTTGCCCACAAGCCTCTGTGAAGCTGTAGAAAGAGTGGCAAATTCGGCTTTCTTTTGATTTTTTACATAGCTACTTTTATTTTAAATTTTATTCCACCCCTTTTATAATTACAGCTGTATTCCTAAACCAGGGTGCTCCCAGCCCTGTGGGTGCTGGGCAGCCTGACACCAAGAGGCAGAGAGTGCCTTCAATGTCTTGACAGCTGGGTCGCCTGCATGGTTTGAGGGAGCTCAGAGAGGTGCCTATGGCTGAGCAGAGCATGTGCAGCAGAACCCAGCACCCTTTTATCTTTCCTTCCCAAGAACCAGCTGGAGTGAAGTCATAAGGAAAAGGGTTTTTTTTGCTGGGAATAAAGGCAAAACTTGTCAGGGCATAGTCATATGTTGCTCATTTTATGTGAGTACACTTTGCTTCTTCTGCGTTTGCAAAGTAGCACTTAAGAAAGTTTATAATTAATAACAGTAAATTATTCTACATTTTCTTATCAGATAATATGAGATCAAGTAGCTGTCAAGACATGTTGGGCAGACATACACAAAAATAATGATATCTAAAGATCCACAACAAAAAAGGAAAAATTTGGAAGGTCTTCAGTCAGCACCTAACAGCTGCAAATTTTGCTGAGGATGAAATAGTGAACCCATCTAAGGGTCTCTCTCTGAGAACAGTATGCCTAATTATTCTTGTCAGAAACTGTATTTGACTTCTCACCTTGATGTGTTCTCAAAAAAGAATTGGAACAAGCACCTCAAGAAGGGTATGCCTAGGTAATATTAGGGTAAAACGAATAAAGAAAGAAGTGGCCTTATATGCAGCTGTTTTTCAAAACCAAGACACTGGAGATATTGCTGAAGTTGCTTTGGCATTGTTTACCTAAATGTCTTCACTCATTTATATTCAAATTTTACACTAGATGATATGATGTGCAAGATAAAACTCCAATCTAAAATCAGTCAGTGCCCTTAAGGCCATGATACAAATGCTTCTATTTGTATAGTATTTGATTAGCTATTATATTGCTCTTGTTTCACAGTTTAGATTTCTGTAATGAAAATGAGTTGCTGTACTGGCAACTAACAATACAGGAACTAGTGAGGAAAAAAAGAACTAGTTTAGGTGCAAACACACCGAAATAGGCTGTCCTGACTTTGGCTCAGATAGAGTTAATTTCAGATTCAATCTTCTTTGTTTATTTGGGGTTATTTCTGTCCACAAACGGAATTAATGTCTTCTTCACAAGTGCAACTGTTTAAGGAAATACATATTTAATTGCATAAAGATGGATTTGCCTTCTCTTTTGAGACTATTGTGTTCATCTTCCTCAATGACTTTTTACTTGAGAGTTGTAACCCTTTGCTTAAAAAAATCATTTGAGTGAAATAGCAATTGTAATATACTATTTCTTCACTGCTGTACAAATGTCATTTATTAACTTTTGGGCAAGACTGATACTAATTTGGAAGTATTTATACGTGCATTTACTTATTTTGCCAAACTTACTGGCTGGAGGCCCATTCATCATCCTTGAATTAGGGACATCAGCATAATATAGATGCTGCATGTTAGCTGAAGGCAATAGCTATGGTATGTTCATACAGAGAAGGGTGAAAAATTGTCACACACCTTTGTGTGTATATGAGTGTGTGATGCACATGTGTATGTGGCAGCATGGCCTCCACACTTGCATCTTGTTTTATATGTGTATCATTGCCTCAGCTGTAATAAAGCCCTTCTGAATGTGAATCCAAATTGTTTGGTTAGAAAATTTGCTGGTAGAAAAGTCTTTAGATAGACACAGAGTCCTCCTGTTTACAGAACTAAAACTCACCATTTTTCGTTCTTTTTCCTTCTGGCCCAGAAAGTACTGAGCTTCATAAACAACATTCATATATTAACTGGGTAACTACCTGTTCAAATGAGAGGTAACTACCTGTTCAAATGGTCAGGGCCCCTGTATTCAAAAGTGTGCTGAGATGTGTTGTCTAAATGCATAAACATCAGTTAGCATTGTGGAATGGGTGGCTGGCCAAGTTAATCAATAATTTAATTACCAGTGACCCATTTTGTTTGCTTCTAGTTGAAAGGGAAATTCTGCATTCTTGCATAAGTTATCATTTATTCAGTTTTTCACAGATGGATTCAGATTATGTTTTTCCTGCCTTCAGGATGAGATGCACTTAATCCAATATTATAAATGAAAAACAGGTGTCCAGATGCACACTTTTCCTGGCATCTTGCACTGCACTTACTTACCTAGAATAACTCCTGACAAAATTTGCTGACAAAAGTTAAAGTTACCTTCACTTACGGTGAGTGTTGACATGAATGCAACCACTGCAACGACTGTCAACAACGATTTTTTTAAAGTTGCAGGTCCTTGTGAGAAGACCAATGTTCACATGTTGTAGTTATTATTATTGCTCATCTTTTATCAAGAGGGCAGCTGGCTGGAGCTCCAGAAATACAACAGTTTTAAAGTGAAGCAGAACTTTTCATTTGTCTCTAAAAATAGGTCATCTTCCAGAATGGAATTTGAAACTGCCAGTTTTTGTACTTTTGAATTCCCAGAGTTACTCCTGTTGGACTTCTCTTCATACAATTTTAATATGAACCCTTTGAAATTGGATTCTGGCTGAAATGTTTCTTTGGCTTGAAAGTCTGCGTTTCACTTGCAGTTGCTTTAGTTAAAAAAAGAAAAGCTGGTTGAGAACAGGTGGTGTGACGTACTTTTTTTATAAGCATTCTGCATTTATGTGGTATGTGGCATCACCACTGTCATCACCACAGTCAGGTTGTAACAGAGAAGCACACATTACATATCCTTGAGAGATCAAACTTCAACTTAATCTGCCCTTTTAGTTTCTCATAGTATGAAGTATGATATGTTCTATATAGATGCCTTGACACTTTGCAACAAATTATTGTGCATGTGTTAATTATAATAGTGACTAGAGTTCTAAACAGACATTAGAGTGTGCATGTCTTAACTCTCAACAAGGAACTCAGGAGACTGTTCTTACCCCCAATAACAAGCAACACAAACAGCACCATTTTACCTCCACTATGCAGATGAGAAACCTATGTGCAGAAAAACGTAAATTACTGTCCCAGAAGCATTAAGCTTATGTCTAGACACCATAACCCAGGAAACATCTGAGTTCCTGACTCAAAATGTGCACAAAGGCCATGTCTGGATCACATTTTGGAGTGAACCCATGTGCATGCCAGCCATCTCACCTCAGATACCTGGTTTTCATAGGAAGGACATCTGGAAATGTGAGTCAGGCTAAAGCTACAGTGAACTCCAAGAGATGCCTGGCCTGACCAGTCAGGGAGCTGGATGCAGATGATCAAGCACCTTGGCCACTAGTTGTGTTTCAGGCAGAGCCACAAAAAAACAAAACAAAAAACCCTCTAAACTTTACAAAGGTAACTCCAGTGCTTAGATGCAAATTTGTCCTCTATGGGTCCAAACATTTAATAGGATTAAAATGTTTAAATGGTTCTCAGTGTGTGGGTACAGTTTTAAATAGGGTGATGGGGAAATGGTTGGAATATTTCCACTATTGTCCAGAGCCATTTGCTGGGTTCTGGGAACAACACTTCTGTGTGGCCCCACTTTCCAATGAGTGGAGGCACAGAGCAGATTGATGAGGCATTTTCAAATTTGTGATGATTATTAAAACACAAAATGTCTGCTGTGTCACAGGTTGATTACTGGTGAACTTCTGGATGTGTTAAAACTTTTTGAATGCATTGAAAAAAAATGAAGGGGCACTTCCAGCTCAGAATCCTGCCTCTGGGCAGTGTCTAGTGCTACACCAGCAGTGACCATTTAAGGACATATCAAGATGAAGTATATGGATAGAGGTAATATGGTCTATATTATCCAAATATGGTCTTTATTACCTCTTCCTAAAAAAAACTGTCTTTATGTATTTATTTCTGATCTGTCCTACTCTCAGAACAAGAGTCTCTAGGTTTTTCTGAAAGTTTTTCTGATAAAGCTACTGCCCAATGTAGAATATTTTATGAAAAGTCTAGTGAGCATTTGAACACAAAGCTTTACTGTTATTTGCACCTCAGACTCCAATATAGCTGTAGGATTTATGCCTGCTTAACTAATAACATCTTCAGAGAGCATATTTGTTTAATTTAAAAATGTGACTCAAAATGTGCAAATTCACAGATGTTAATGATTACACACATGTTTTCCCTTATTGCTTCAAAGCCAGCAAAGGCCAAATTCAGCTATAATTTGTACCACAGTGATGAGATTTGAATTAATATCACTGACATGAAAAAACATATTCAGGGACCTGGCGGTTTTTGCAGATAATGGGGCATTTCTAGAAACACCTGTTTTGGAGAAGCCAGTCCTATGCATCAGCATAAAGCAGCAGGAAGGTCACTCCCTAATGTAAAGTCAAAGTTCTGCAGAAGGTGAAGGGAAAGAACAGAAGGGAGTTTCTGCACCCCATGGCAGCTACTGCATCTTGGAACCACTGTTTCCATGTTATGGAAGAGAAGGGAAAATAAAGGAGGAAATGAAGTGATGGGGGAAAAATACGACACCCAAGAACAACTGCAGTGGGGATAATTGTGTAGCACACACTCTGATACTGAGACTTTACTCATGCCCTCTATATGTATTTACATATTTCATGTGCTTCTATGCATAATTTTTTGCTGATATATACACTTTATATGATATAGTTTCCCTATTTCTGTACTAATTCTGGTACCAACCATTGTAAATACAGTAAAATGAAATGAAAAAAATAAAAAAGCCCTTCTATACAAATACATGTGATCACAAATAGTTTAATAGCACGTAGAAAAGTATGCCCTAAGAAGAAAGTTTTTGTATGTTTTCTTTCTTCAAAGCTGATGCAAACATATGGGTTTATTCAAGTTCTTTCTACACAATTGCTAAGATTTTTAGAAGACACTTGGCTTCAAAACCCCAATCTGTGTTTGTATATAAGCCCTCTTTTGCACCTTCCATTCACGTTAGAAATATATGCTACACACAAATTGCAGAACTTTAAATTGTTTAAGTACAAAGCTGGCAGACTCAAGGCAACTGCTTCTGAAATTCGTGCTCTAATCTCTGCAGCAGCCCCTTTTAAGGGTCAGATTCTATTTTCTCTGAGTGGAATATAATGCCTGTAGGAATACACATGCACAGAAATATTTTTCCTATCTCTTTGATATCCAAACAAAGAGCTGGTGCTGTGGCTGAAGGCACTACTGCAAGGCATCAAGCCAGCACTTTGTAAAGCTCCAAACTCACTGCGTGACTGAGCTCCAACACAAGCCCATGCGACCAGCGTGCCAGTGGCTGTTGGGAAGGGCACTCCTCACCCGCTCCTCCGTGGTGACAGATCCATGGTGAACATGACTCCTGGCTCACCACACAGGAGCTTTGCAGCAATGGCCACTGTCCAAATGCCTGATATACTTAGCATCAGAAAGGAATTCAAATTCAGCTTGCGTCTTTGGATTGGAGATTTATTCCTCTCTTCAGTCACTCTTTAATGACAGGATAACATTTTCCCCTTCTAATCAGCCACTTACAAGGTTACTTCATTTCCCTCTGGGTCATCCAGTGCTGAAGCTGAAGCGTTTATGACTAGTGCTTGCAAACACATGCACTGTGCTTTGTGTGTTGCAGTACCTCTCTGAGGTTTGTTACTGAGGCACCGTGCATTCCAGCACAGCCTCATTCCCCAGTTTCGCTTGGTAACAGTGCTGTATACTTACTGAACAGTTTTTATCTGGGAATTAAGCAAGAATGTTAGGGAGTTTAGGTGAACAAACACTTAAGTCTACTGGACTGTATTCTCACAGTGTCCTAATCGTAAGTCACTTACAGAATTTTGAGGCTGTAAGTGAACAGGGCATTTTGTCAAGACAAGGCACTGCCTAATTTTTATGCAAGTTAAAGCTGTTCCCCTGATGCAGCAATGATCTTGAATTACCTGAAGTTGTTTTGCTGTGTTTCCAAACTCAGTTTGATGGGGAAAGAATGCAACAGGCACCTGGATTCATCACTGCAGTTAGTGTGAAACGGCTTTAAGAGGTTTGGGCTACAGAAACTCTTCACGGCTTTGACATCTGCCTAAGGGCAGCTCATGGCAGGACTGGGCCCAAAATGACCTGTTTCTCATATGAGGCAGTATCACTGCAGGCAAAGGAAGCTGAGGAACCAGATTTTCAGACACTACAAAGAGCACTATTGTGTGAACACTCTGAGGGTATTGAAGGGAGAGGTCCAATCCTGTATGGCATTTTTACAGGTGCATAGTTTCAAACATGAGAATAATCATACTGATGTCAATGAATTGCTCACAAACTTAAAATTAAATACATGCTTTGTTGGATTAAGACAAGGGCACAATCTCACCAAATTTAGCCCCTGGTTCTTTCTAGTTGTACAACTAGGCCAATCTGTTCCTCACCCATTACCTTTTGCAATAGCAATTAATTTGCAACGAGTTGGTCTCTCACATGATTTTAAATTAATTTTTTAAAAAATGAGTGACAACCATTGAGGTGCAGCATCGACCAAACCTAACAGGATGGCTAATTTGCTGCTGCCTGCACCTGCCTTTCATGTTGATGAATATTGCAGAGGTATGTGTCACTTTCACTACCACGGACCTTTATTCATATTCACAATTCAGCTGGAGCACACCCCTGCCTGAAATCACCTCAATGCCTACCAAAATGCAGCTCCAAATATGATTCAGTGACAAGTGCTCTGTGAAAAAGTTTAATGAACATCAATTTGCTAGGGGCCCACACTTGGCAGCAAAATGTTTTCACACCCATTATAATTTTAAAAGTAGCTTTGGAGAGAAAAGACAATAACTGGGTTTATTTGAGGGCTTACAAGAGACAGAGTATTTTTCTAAATTATTCCAAATATTTAGTCAGTCTTTTTTCCCCTTCTAGTTCTAGTTCTATTATTTTATTTTGTTCTTTTTTCTAACTTACTCTATTAAAAGACCAACACATGTAACGCCAGTCTTTCAAACACAGGCGCATCTAAGTGCAAAGATGAGACTACGAGGCAGGAGTTTGTGAGTACCATTTTTTAAAATACCTTCTTAGGTAAAAGAACCACTAACACCATTACACACTTAGGAGGATATGCTACGAGCAGACTCTGCTCTCTGCTGGATCTTAACTATTCCCGTTCTTATTCCCAATACAGATACATCCATTTGGGGGGGGGGG
>WAAG01009429.1:0-25965 GCA_013390105.1 Tichodroma muraria | reverse complement strand
GGGGAACCTCATAAATGAATTTCGTAGCCAGGTGCTTCGTTTTATGCCCCCGAGTTCTGACGAAGCGGCTTTGTCGAGATGCCGGCGGCCGCTGCGACCGACGCCGCGCCGGGCTCAGCCGCAGCCCGGCCGGCGGGGCTGGGGGGACCTCTCGTGGTGGCCTCGGTTCCTCCTGCTCCAGGACACCCGCAGCAAAGCCGCGCTCACCGGGGAAGCCGACTGGAAGCGGAAAAGGGCAATACAAGTGCAAGCTAACAAGGAGAGGTTAAACGACGCTGTGACCGCAAGACGCTGAGGCGACGAAGCGTGTCCAAAGCAGAGCAGCAAAACTGGTGCAGTGTCTGGAACACAAATCCCATGAGGAGCAGCTGAGAGAGCGGGGTTCCTTAGCCTGGAGAAAGGAGGGCTCGTGGGGGAACCTTGTCCCTCTCCACGACAGCCTGAAAGGAGATTGTAGCCAGGTGGGGGTTGATCTCTTCTTCGAAGTAACAAGTGGCCGGATAAGAGGAAATGGCCTCAAGTTGCATCAGGGAAAGTTTAGTTTTAGGATATTAGGAAAAATTTCTTCACTGAAAGGGTGGTTGTACATTGGAAGAGACTGGCCAGAGATGCGGTGAAATCACCTTCCCTAGAAGTGTTAAAAAACTTTTGGATGTGGCATTTAGGAACACCTATTTGGTGGACTTGGCAGTGCTTGGTTAAAGTTTGGACATAATGATATTTTCCAATCTAACAGTTTCATGATTCTATGATTATCATAGAACCATAGAATGGTTCTGGTTGGGAGGTGCCTTAACGTTCATCTCATTCCAAACCCTCTGTCATGAGAAGAGACAGGGTGGTCAAAGCCTCAGTCAACCCGGCCTTGAACATTCCCAGGGATGGGCAACAACTTCTCTGATAAACCTGTTCCACTGACTCTAATTCCACTACTCTCTTTAATCTAGAACAACTCTCTTTCAAAACTATTTGCTCCTGTTCTATCACTACACTCCTTGATAAACAGTCCCTCCCTGTCTTTCCTGTAGGCTCCCTTTAGGTACTTGAAGACCTCTCTAAGGTTTACCCAGAGACTTCTCTTCTCTAGACTGAACAACCCCAACTCTCTCAGCCTGTCTTCATAGAAGAAGTGCTCCAGCCCTTTAATCATCTTCACAGTTCTCCTCTGGACTTGCTCCAACAGGTTCATGTCCTTCTCGTGTTGGGGGCCACAGACCTGGACACAGCACTTAAGGTGGGACCTTATGAGGGAGGAGTAGAGGAGCAGAATCGTCTCCCTTGAACTGCTGGCCACACTTCTGATGCAGCCCAGGCTATGACTGCCTTTCTATGACTATGATTCTATGCCTATAATTTTATGACTATTACTCTATGCCAGTGCTGGTGCAAACACGAGCACCTGACTATATTTTAAAAGCATATGGCACAGGCACCAATTTCATAGAAAACTGTTTTCTGAGTAACTAGTGCCTATATTCATTGTGCAGACGTAATTTTGCCCTTTCAGTGACACACAATCCCTACGAAACAGTTTTTTCATCGCAGTTTGAGTGACATGCTTTCATCCTTCATCCCACAGTAATGTTTCAAATTTTTATCTATTCCTGTAGTATTAGCTTTGTGGAGTTAAAGAAATGTCAGTGTACAATTCTATAATTCAGTATTTCTTGTTTTTTTCATGTATTCTGGATTTTTTCAATCAAAAATACCTAAACTAGGAGTTTGAAGAAATTTGAAAATTCTAGTTTCATAAAAAATTATGAACAATGCATTTGGAAGAAATATTGGGAATAAAACTCTTTAGCCATGACCTGAAGTATGCATGAGAAAAACTGAAAACAGAATCAGATACAAATGCAAACTCACATACTGCTCACAAGTGGGTTTTTATTACCTTCTGGAGTATCTAATGGAAATGTACCTACATGTGTGTCTTCAAGGCAGATAGCCCCAGTTCCCATTTAAGCTTGTTAATGGAAAGATAAAGGGGCTCTCATCAATCATTTCTTACCTGTTTGAAAGTAAGATAAATGTGCAGTGTTTTGTTTATTTCTTTATTTGTTCAGGATTTTTTTAACCAAGAACTACTATAAGGAGGGATGAATAAGCTTCTTACACTCTGTGTCCAAAAAAATCTGTTTCAGCCTTGCTGAAACAACTTGCTGAAATGCAGCTGCAGTTCTGAGATTGGACCTCAAGCAAGTACAAGGTAAGGTACAGCAAGAGGTGGCTTCTGGACATGTTTTTGGGATGTGGAGTTGTTGAGAAGTGGAGCTGTTGCTGTGATGTCTGCCCAGAATTTTAATGGACTGGAATGACACATTTTCAAGAGGATGGATTTGAAGGATCACAGCATCACAGGACTGCAGTATAAGTAGGGGGAACTACAGGAGGCCCTTGGTCCAGCTTTCTCTCCCAGCAGAGTCAGCTCTGAGGTCAGACCAGACTTGTAAGGACTTCATTTAGTCAGGGCTTGAAAACCCTGAAAGATGGAGAATGTATCACCTCTCTGGACAATCCATGCCTCTGCTTGGGTGTCCTCATAGGGACAAACGTCTATGCAGTTGTTGTGGTTTAATCCCAGCCAGCAGTAAAGTACTACACAGTTGCTTGCTCACTCCCCCACAGTGGGATGGTGGAAAGAATCTGAAGGGTAAAAGTGAGAAAGAAACTAATGTGTTCAGATAAAACCAGTTCAATATTTAAAAAGTTGATTTGTTTTTTAATTGTAAGGAAAAAAACCCAAGGATCAAAACATTAAAGAGAGAGCAAAAAAAAAACCAAAACAAAAAACCACAAAAAACACACACAAAAGAAATTATGCATGAAAAGAGTTGCTCATCACCCACTGACCAATGCACAGTCAAGTCCCTGAGCAGCCTCCCTGCCAACCTCCATTCACAGTTTTATTGCTGAGCATGATGTCATATGGCCTGGAATATTCCTTCGGCCAGTTGAAGTCAGATATCCTGGCTGTTTCCTTCTCCCAACTCCTTGTTCTTCCCAACTTGTTCTCCCCAACTCCTTGTGCACCCTCAGCTTCCTTGATGGTAGGTTGGGGTGAGAGGCAGAAAAGGCCCTGACCCTTTTCAAGCACTGCTCAACAGCAAGGAAAACCTCTCTGTGGTACTAACACTGTTTCCAGCACAAGTCCAAAACACAGCCCCTACCTGCTGTTGTGAAGAAAGTTAACTCTATTCCAGCCCAAACCAGTGCACTGTTTTTAACTTTCATTCTTTCAAAGTATACCTGCTGGTTCCCATCTTCCTGTCCTTCCTGTGAAGAACCTGGCTCCCCCTCAGTGACTTCCCTGATGGCACCAGGAGCTGTTAGGTCTCCTGAAGCCATCTTGGCTCAGGCTGAGCAATCCCACTCCTCCAGCCTCCTTGTACGGCCAGTTCTTCAGCCCTCACCAACGTGGTACCTCTGCTGAACTTGATCCAGTTATAGTCAATGCTTTTCCTGTATTCAGAGCCTGGCAGTAATATAGTAAGTGCAGAGTAGAGGGGAATAATCTCATCCTTTGGTCTCTGGCTCTGCCCCAGCACAATATCTGTTGGCTTTCTTTGGTGCCAGGGCACTGCTGGCCCACACTCATCTTGCTGCTCACTTGCTTCTCCACAGAACTGCCACTAGGCAGGCAGGATCAGCCTGCACAGGTGCCAGTGGCTCTTCCTTTCCAGGAGCAAGACTTTGCATTTGTCCTTGAATTTCACAAGGCTGGACCATTCTTCCATCCTGTCTACATCCTTCTGAAAGCCCTGTACTCAAGTCTATTCACTAATTTCCCCCAAATTGGTGCCATCTGCAAAATTTGGTCAGAAGGAGATTCTTGCATGCAGGCAAATCATACAGCTACATGATTTTTTGTAGACCAGCGTCTCTTCACTTTTTCCCTGAATATTGTTTCTCTAACTGTATTGTTGCGAATATCGTTTCTCTAACAATATTGCTAGGGCTTCTCTGAATCTATTCTTCATGTCTTCTTGGCATCCTGCTTAACTGGAACTAAATCAGAATCAGATAGAATCTTGTGATTAGCTCGCACTCATTAGTAACTTAGTATTTTCTGTCCCCTGTAGATCACACTTTTCTTCTTCATGGCTGCACTATGCCAGCAGATAAAGGTTATTAACAACTTTTATAATAATTATTAAGATTATCAAATTGGTTTGTATTTTTTGGAAAGAAACATATTTATAAGTAAATACATTAAAATTCCATTGTATTTCTTTATCTATATGTATATAGATAAATATACACATAAAATATAACATATCTGTATTTTGTATAGTATTTTTACTATTATTTACTGCAATAATTAATAATATTTTCTCTGACTGTTGGATGGAGGCAGGGTGCAGAGTGTTGACACTGCAATCTGACTCATGCTACCCTGCATATCACACGGCCTGCTCTTCTGCCCTGTCATGATGTCCAGTGAGCAGGTGCAAGAGAGAAAGACGAGAGATCCCTAAAATGTTTTCCAAAGCTTTACTTACATCAATTGGGGGGTCTGCAAATGGTTATGTATGGGTCTTCATCTTTCTCTCCTGAGTAAATTTCTTCACTATTTAAGTAGTGGAAAATAATGTGTTAAGCCCGGCTCTGTCTGACTGAACACAGTGGCTCACGCTAGCTCATGCCTATCTTACACTCCCTGTGATACCATGTTGAAGAAGGTATTAGCCACCAGTGCTTAGGGGAAACATCTTCTCACGTAGGAGAAGTGAACTAATAAATAAACCAAGATTGGAAGTGACACAGGTCTGAGCTGATTGCTGATGAGCAACCTGCAAAAGTGCAAAGCTAATTCTACCTAGTTTTTCAAACTCTTCTATGGTAAACAAAACAAATAAGCCCATCACAGGAAAAGCTGATTCAGTTATTTGTATCTTTGTTCACCACAATAAAGCACAGGAAAATCTCCATGCTGGCATCCTTCCAGACAGAAACTAGACAGAGTTGCTGCCTTGGAGAGAAATATACATAGAACAGTGGAGAAAATGAAGAACAAAGTGCCAGGACCTAGACATTTTCAAAAATCAGTTCATTTAACAACTCTTAGAGGAAATACCTGAAAGGCTGTCCATGCTTGCAACTTTTCCTTCAAAACCCTATGCTTCTCACAGTGCTGGAAAGCAACTGATGGGACCATTTTTCAAAAAGGGTTCCAAGAGGGATCTGAGGAACTACAGACTGGTATGTTCATTACCTCTACACGACACTTCCACAAGATATATACTAAAGAATACAGTTAGAAGACACATGGATAACTATGAAACTAAGAAAGTCAGCATGAATTTTGTGAGTGCAAATCACACCTCACATACCTACTCGAACTGAGAGGAATAACATAAAGGGATACAGGAAATCCTCTCTACCTAGAGTTCTAAACACATTTCAGTCCACCGCCAAAGGTTTTTTAGGAATTCAAAGTGGTCACAGAATAAAACTGCATGGGTATCTAGAGAGTTGATTAAATAATAGAAAATTCAAAGTCACAGTAAATGGTCAATATGCATACATGATTATATAGAGAGTACAGAATGATATGCATTCATGATTATATAGAGAGTACAGTATAGATATACATATATACAAATGGTACACAGGTCCTCAGATGCAGTGTAGGTGCAATTCTGAGTTGAACACTGATGGCCTGAGTGCTGAGACCTGTTGGGCTGAGAGCCCAACAATCTGCTGTGACATGGCTTCAGCCTTCTGTAGGTATCTGCTTCTGCAAAGGTAGTTCTTCACGCCCCCACTTTTCCTGGACAGCCTAAGCCAAGGTCCCTGCCATGACATTGTTGCCTTTAATGCTGAATTTTGCCCCTCATTGGTGTTGCCAGTATTTATCATAGAAAATGCCCATCTCCTAAATTTGAACACTTGGTGTCAAAGACAACTCTCCCCATGGACCCACCCGCATGGTCTGCACCCACCTCGGGATGCAGAGAGGGCTGCACTGCACTGCAGTGGTTAATGCATCCACTGCCCTGGGCAAATGGGGTCAGTCAGGCTGCACGGCTTTGGCTGCATGCCATGGACTGTCTGAGCTGGCATTTAAGTTTCAGTCAGAGGGTGAACAAATTTCATCATTGTTTTTATTTCCCTGCTTGAAATTCCTACTTGATAATCCAGTCTTTTCATGACTCTTCCTACACAAACAATACGTTAAATCTTCCATTATCACAGTGGTACAAACAAACTAAAACTTCTTTTTTCTTATGATCATATAAATATTTGAAATACGCATATGTATATTTCAATTAGGTAAAATATAGGTAGAAAAAAAAGCATCATGTCAAGCTAATGAGCCTAAATTAATTCTCAAAGGACTATAAAATTCCACACCATTGGTGGTGCTAACCCTAATAACTAGGACTGGCAACATACTAATCACTCTGGCTCTAGGAGTCCAGGCTGGTATTTTAATCACACAAACGCTAATTGCCTGGCCTTGCTGGCATTAAAATTGTTATGGCACTAATAGCCTGAGCAAGATGGTATTTTAATCATCCTGGATCAGCGCCTAGAAATGTTAATTTATAAGATTTTTGTCTTTTTATCTAGGTTAACAAGAGGTCTACTGCAGATATGATCAATTGCAAAATGCAGAAATCACAATTTCAGCCTAAACCAGAAGAAAATCAGGAGTCTTGGCATTCACAGTACTGGAGAATTTTCAGTTAGGCCACCTCTGCCTCATATTTTGTCTTTTTTAAAAACTTTTTTTCCTTGCAGCAGCTTTAAACCACATGTCCCTTGAGACATCTGAAGCAGGTTGTGCTGAAGCGTTTGCTGTTCCAAATATTACAGTGATCTTACTACAAGATCCAGCAGTTCCATATACTTAACCTCAGTGGATTAAAACCCTGTCACTCTTATGGACATTTGAAAGATTATTTCAGGTTGTCAACAATTCAGATTATCTTCAAATGTCACTGATTAGTTATCTGTTATACATTGACCAACTTCAAAGACCCCACTTAATCTTTGCTTTTACGTAGTAGAGGTGTCTTATACATGCATTTTGTAGGAAGGTTTTATGTCTAAATTTCATTTTTATTCCCTTTAAATGGAGTCTGGCTATGCTGGGGGCTGGGGAGAAGAATTAAACAGAAAATTGCCAGTCCTCCTCCTCCTCCTAGCTGACAAGTGTGATCTTGCAATGCCTGGGAAAATCCAAGAAAATTATGGAGGAAATAGAGCTCACTATAAAAATTAATTTTGGTTAAGATTTTGTTTCATATTTCTCAGAGTGGTTGGATCAGCTCTTACGAGATTTTCCACAGTTAAAGCAGTCAGAGTGCTCTTGTACCTTCTGAGCTGGGTCTGCTGCCTAGCTGCAATACGCTGCCACTTGAAGATTTCAGCTCCCCTCACTACGGGGGTGGCTGTGGGATGCCTCTGGATGATGAAACCATTCGCTCCTACCGGAGAATATGACAGTGGCCCTGTACGTGGCAGGGGGGGTGAGGTGGTTTTGGCTGCCTCCAGCCCAGTGCTATCCAGTGGGAACCCAGCTCTCTCCATTCTGCCACTACCGCAGTGAATGCCCAAGAGGCATCAGGGGATGTGACTTTGTGCCTCTCCCTTCAGGGACAACATAGATATGATGCTGCTGATGGTGAGGGTGATGTGTGGGAGGAGATGTCCCATTTGAAGAGGAGGGAAGTGAAATTAAAGAGGAAGAGAAATAAGAAAAATGTTTCTGACTGAAAGAGGAGGCAGGTGAACTTTACAAGCTATCAGCTTCACAGGCCACCAATTTGAGTAGCTGGCTGCACTTCACTCGTGTCAGCACCAATAAAAGTAATACCAAACACAGCAGCAGCAGCAGCAATGAGCCTTCTAATTTTACTTGATTTTCACAGCTGGGATGTTGAATGCATCAATCAAATACTTATTTTTGCCTTTGTTTTAAAATGTCCCTGGAGGGGAAATGTGTCCTTCACCTGCTTCCCATGTGGGAAGCCCAGCTGCTTTTTCAGGCTCAGTTTTCAGACACAGGGCTGCCCTCAGCTGACATTCTTCTATAAGAAGATTGCTAATAATGTTAGTCGTTCACAGTCTATTTTCACTCTAGGAATGGAATTTCAAAGGAGGGCTCTTTATGCCTGCTGATAAAGTGGATTTGAGCGCTTTGTGAGAGATTGCTTTTAAAAAATTTTTTATTTTGATGTCCTGTCCCCTGTTGCCTCCTATCCTTGTGATGCTGTGTCATCTGTGGCTTCATTCCCACCCCCCTATATGGATTTTTTTCTGCATTCAGAATGTGGCATTGATAAATAGGGCTGTCGCCATGCTACTGGCCCATGTGGCCAGCGTGGCCACGGGCAGCTGCAGCCGACACGCGTGCCCTGCTCAGGAAGGTCATTCTCAGAGTGCTGCTGCATTGGGGCCAGTCCTTTTGCCAGTGAAACTTAGGAGCAACATGACAGCTGGGTGACATCTTTGTGCTGCAGGAGCTTATCCAGTGGGGCAATGTTTTGGAGACTGGCACTGCATGTTTTCCTGGCTCAACAGTCTGCTCTGCCTGGTTACAATGTCCTTTTGTTTACTTGAACTCAGAGAGGATTTCTTACTGTTTCTGTGGTTAAAGCTGAGATGTGATTACCAGCAAAATGTGTTTTCCTTGATCTCTATGCAACAAAAAGCAATATTGTAGGGACAGTGTTGCTGCTTACTTATGCTCAGCTCCTCTTGACCTTTCATGATCAGGATTCCAAATATAAGGATGTTGTCTTCCTCTGGTAAATTGCTTCTGTAACACATTATGCTTATTACACAATTTCTCTTACTATCAGATATACTTTAATATGGAACAGACTTCTTTTCCTTGGAAGAGTAATATTTTCTTTTACACAATGCAGCAGCAGCCTCTTAGTGTTTGCAGTGTTACATTAACCTTCAACATGAGAGAAATCAGCCTCAGCTCCTTGCCTGGAAAAAGGTTTTTCTAACCGAAAGAGGGTTGCAGTAACTAGCAGAGTTGTAATAAAGTCCAGGACTTGTCTAAGGAGGAGTCCTCTGTCTCTACGAAGCTGAATTAGCACTTTGTGTTTGTTTTCTCTGCCTCTGCCCTTACCCTATTTCTAATGCATCACCTGTGCAGCTCAAGACTGCAGAGGTAAAAGAGAGTTCCAGACTCCCTAGAAATCCTTAATCTCATCCTTTGAGCCAGTCCTGAAGCTTTGGTAAAGTGCTGTGTTAGTCCAGCATTTTAAATGAAGACTGACAGGTTAGAATGATGTGTTTCTGGCAGTAGGCTGCTGGATCTTGGGGAGGGGCAGCATTATACACTTGTATGTGGAATTCAAAGGAACACAACTGGCAATATTAGAAGGGCTCTCAAAGGAAAGGTTTCTTGGTTTTTCCTGGAGGACAACCTGACAGATTAATATGAGTGACCAAGGGGAGAGAATGAAAAATTTTAGAAACGTCCTAAATGCTGAGGTCTGCTTTATGCAGCTGATCACATGAATAGGAATATGAATATGAAGTTAATAAGGAGATGAGTTTGAAAAAGTGAAAGTGCTAACAGCTACTTGTGCCAGCTTGGAAAAGTGAAACCAAGCTTGGGATGCTACTGGTAGCCCACAGACTTCTGACTCTTGATGTAATCAGCACTGACAAAGTTAATTTAAGGAAGTCCTAAAGAGTGTGGGCACACCATGTTGGCAAAACAGAGGCAGAACAATAAAGATATTTGCTAAAATTGCTATGTAGACAGAAGTTTTAACAGAGGACTTCTTCAAATTGTGAACATTTAAAATGTAAACATTCTTTGACACTGAAGGAGAGTTGAAGAATGAAATAAAACAGCAGAAAACCCATTACTTCTATTGTATAAGCTGAAAAAAATGCAAAAAACTCAAGAAATAAAGCAGCAAAATGTCAAGAAAAATTTTAATTAAACAGAACCAATCACAAAATTTGATCTGTTACAGTAAACAGTTCAAATACATGTTATGCCTTGAGTAACATCTCTTAAAATTGTGTTGTTCTGGCCTTCTATCTTGATATCCTTCCACATCTGTTTGACTGCCGCGTGCCTGGAGCTTGTATTGTGCTCCTGAAACCTGAGGTTAGTCAGGACCATATCTCTTTAAAAAAAACCCCACACAGACAAAGAAAGAAAAATCCCAGGCTAGGAAGGGGGAGCTAAAGCCTCTGCTGCATTGGGCTGTTTGGATACATCGGCTGCAGCAGTGGCCACGCATCTCTCCGCAGCCTGCTGATTTTACAAAAGAGGGGGCAAAGGATCATTTTGCAGCCCAGATGCTGTCAAACACAAGCAGTCAATGGAAGGAACGGCACAATGAGCAGACAAGCATGTGGAAGCAGCTTACGAAGAAATAGTTAAATGCCGAGCTTTGTCCCGGCCGATGCTGTAATGTAAGTACGAGCTCAACAGCAGATCCCGTGGTCACTGCAGTTGTTTGTGGGAGATGCTAATGGGTATCCTGATGCTTTTAGCACTTACAGGTGGGGAAAGCATTAACTGCTACACGTTTCATAGTGTATTTAAGCAAATAAGTGTATTGTCTGTGTCTCTACAGGATTTTTGAGTGACTCAAAGGCTGCAGTGTGTTGGTAGGGGGGGTGAAGAGTAGGACTGTGCACATGAGCTTATTCTGCTTTCCTGATGGCTTATCTGAGCTCTGCTCTATATATGTGCTGGCAGATTGCTGCAGCACCACCCTCCCTGTGCAAAGGCCTCTCGCTGAATTTCAGCTCTGCCTTCAAGCACAGGGATGCACAATACATTTTTTCACACTCCCTAGAATTATTTGTTATACAAACTTACTTCATGCAAACTGCTTTATTTTAATTTTTTCTCATGCATGCAGTTGTAGAAAGCTTATGAAATTTCAATAGCTTCGTGTGTTACTATCAGGAGACTAGTTCTAAACACTGCTCTCCCAAAAACAGTGCCAAGCATGATTTATTACTCAAAAGAATGTACACTTTCCTATCTTTGGTCTCTTGCTAGCAGAAGCAGATGTATATATTAAATGTAAGCCTTTTTCTTACAGAAATCCAATGTCTTTCCCTCTGACAAATCATTTGCTGCTTTTTATTCTGCATATGCCCTAATGATCTAGTAGTGATCTAGCTTTGAAAATGAGAGAAAAAGCAGAGCTAGGGAAAATTTACTGCACTGCATTTCTCAGCAAATTTTTTTGATAATCAGACAAAATTCTTTATTGTAGCTAAAACTGCACACGTCAGCAGAATGAAAAAATGCAAGTAGTGAGTATTTCCTTGTTATTTCATGAGAATATTAATTTTGCTTTCATCTGTCTAAGTGCTACATAAAGCTGTGGTGGTTTGCTCTAAGCCAGAGAATATCATCCATTTGCTGTCCTCTGCGGCTGCACCTTGGTACTTAGTGCAGCTCCTGCAGAAACCGCCGGGAGATCTCGCTCCAGTGCTGGGGAGGTGACAGCGGGGTAATGGTGACGAGCAGCCCGTGTGGGCCTGTTAAGGAGGGTGAGTAGTTGCTGCAAGGAGGAACCTTCTCTTGTGCATCTCTTTGGGGACCTGGCAGAACTGCAGCTCCTGATGCTGAGGGCTGCAAGATAATGCACTTCTGCCCCATCACACTGATCACTTCGGTGGGGATGTAAGGCAGAGCCTCCCCCACGCCAAGGAACCCACAGGGAAATTGTACCATCATTGCTTTGAAAGTTGCCCTCACCTTGTATTCCCAGAGGTATAAGAGCTCCATCATCTGTCTATTTGCAAAACAACTTCTTACTGCTTGCTATCAGAAACTGAATTATAAGAAGCCAGTTATCCCTTAATGAGCTTATAGCAAATTACGGTTACCTAGGAGTGCTCTGTCAGTGATTGTGAATGCTGAGGCTTGGTATTGTCAGTGTTCATTCTTGTCCCTTCCTCTCCTGTGTCAGGATTGTCACCCTCTTAACACCAAGCAGAATCTCTGGTGGAAACAGGATTCCCAAAGATTAAGAAAGTAATCATTTGCAAGAATATAAAAATAATAAAAAACCTCTCAGTCCCACATAGCAAAGTTCTGTTCACCTTCTGAAAATGTGCAGGACTATTGGATAAAATAGTTTTACAGGCTGCTTACTGTTGTATAAAGACAGCAGGAAAAGTTCAGCTCCTGTGTACTTCCATTTTTTTCGACAGAATTACATTGGGGTGAATTTGGCATTTTTGGGGCCAACTCAAAAACCTTTTTTTTCCTCTGTCCTTCTTTCTTGATTGTTTTCCTGTTTCATAGATGTGATTTTTTTAATGACCTCCAAGGCAACAGGCACAGATTTATAAAGTATAATACAGAGGATCTAAGATGCTTAGGTTTGGACTGTATTTTTTACCCATTAATGGAAGCACAGCAGCACTTCCAGAAAAAACTGATCTATCACGTATCTAAAACCAGCCCATGATCACTGAACTTCACAATTTTTGGGGGCCCTTGGACCCTACTCTCAAAAGTGGAGTTTCTAAAATGCTGGATTAGTTTCTATGTTAAAATATACAAAAGTGTAGGCTTTATAAGGCAAAAGAGCATTTTATTGAAGAGTTTAAATGGTGTCTATTTGCTCAGTTTGTATGAACCCTTGGAATAACACACAGAGTTGAAAACATGCATGTCAGATTTTGAGATATTTGATCTTTTGTAAGATACAGTCTTTTTTTAAAAAAGTGTTAATTCACTCAGCAATATTTTTTGTTATACACGCAATTATTCAGCAATTATTTCTGCCTCAGCTAAGAAATATAACAACTCACACAATTATTTGTGGTTGTAAGTTGACATTTTTGCTTCTAAGTGTGTACTTAATGGATATATTTGCACTTTAGCAGTCTTGAGCTAAATCTTTAAATGGGGCGCACTTGGCCATTAGCATTTTTTGTCTTCTTTTTGATCAACATAGCAGATGATGGTAATTGTTTGGAACTTCTAGCAAGCTGTTGGTTGTGATGGAGGTACCCCAGAGCTATGAGAAAGGAAGGTTTCACATTGTCTGTGAAGACCTACATGTGTTTATGTGCAAAAAACTGTGCAGCCATGAAGGTCAGACTAGAAATACATGAGGCTTAGTTGTCTTCCCTAGAATTACCTGTAGAAACTTTCTCCGGTGATGATTACACTCACGAGACGATGGGCCAGGTGTTTTGATCTTCTCTGGTGACCTCACAGGAGGGCATGAATGTGCCTCAGGCCCCTCTCAGTGGTAAGGTTTGGTTTCTTTTTTCCTACGGGAGAGTGTTACAGCTGGCTCCATATACCAATCACCACCTATTTCAGATATGATAGCTGGTGGAAAATAGCAAAGGTCAGAGCTTTAGCCGTCTGGTCTCCCATGAGGAAGGAAATGGCAACGTTAATATTTAAATTGCTGTTTTGTATGAGATAGAGTCAATTTTCTTCCTGGTAGCTGGCACAGTGCTGTGTTTTGGATTTAATATGAGAATGATGTTGATAACAGACTGGTGTTGTAGTTGTTGCTAAGTTGTGCTTGCTCCAAATCAAGGACATTTCAGTGTCCCATGCTCTGCTAACTAAGGAGATGCCCTGGAAGCTGGGAGGCAGCACAGTAAGGACAGCTGAGCCAAACTAGCCAAAAAGATATTCCGTACCACAGAATGTCATGCCCAGTATATAAGCTGGTGGGAGGGGCTGGTTACTGCCCAAGGATGGGCTGGGCATTGGTCAGCAACTGTGTTGTGCATCACTTGTTACACTTGAGTTTTGTTTCTGTCTCTCTTTTTGCTGTATTCCTTTGCATGAAAATTATTATTATTGTTATTGTTATTACTACTGTTGTTGTTGTTTAATTACATTTTTGAACCTATTCTCCTCTCAACCAGTGGGTTTCACCTTCTTTCTGATTCTCCCCTTCATCCCACTGGGGAAAGATGGGTGAACAAAGCATCTGTGTGGTACTTAGTTTCCAGCTGGGATTAGACCACAACAGAGTTTCAGTTAAAGCTTCAGTGAAGCAAAAGGAACAGCCTGTACTTTTTTTCATTTTAGGACAGGCTAATTTACCTATCTCTTTGTTAGTTATATATGGTGCAATGTCGGGCTCTGCAGAGGTAACAGCAAAATTATTGTCAGATTTTAAATTATGTAAGCTGAGATCCTGGGGAATGTGATGGTCACTTCAGGTTGGTCTGATGTGCTTTACAAGAAAACACCAGCTCTTGCCAAATCCTGTCCCATAAAATCATTCACACTATGAAATAAATTGATAATGTCAGATGTCTGGAGACCTGCTGGGAGAGAAGGAGAATTATGCCCTTGATTCTTGTTTAATCCTTGCACTTTCCCCATAAAACGCCTCCTGTAAACCTTTGCCTTCCTTCTCAAATTTCTGCCTCCATATTGTTCTTTGTCTCCTTACCAGCACAATTCCTACATGAATCACCAATTCTGACCAACTCCCATTAGTTTTTTTTTTTGTAACAGCAGTGTCCCCAGCCTGCCCCAATCCTCTGGCAGCATCTTGCACTTCTCCTACTCTCCAGGACACAGACATGCTGCTAAATAAGATGTAGGGAACCAAATACTGCTCAAGTCCTTAGCTCTCTGTTCTCAGAGGTGCAGCCAAGCTCCTGCCTTCGTGTTCAGAGCCAGGCTCTCTGTCTAGGCCAGTCCATGGGTAAGAGGGAGAGCAAGATGTGCACTGGAGGATGATTTTTGCTCTACAGAGTGATGTAGAGCTGTATTCCAGGTTCCAGCATTTTTTAGCTTGCTACCTTCACGCTCATATTGGACTGCTGTTGGAAAAGCTTCCATGGATCTTGGTGTTGGCTTGTGTTACCCCACCCTGTGTCAGTCAGGATGTCAGCCTAACACTGTTGATCCATCATAGTAAAGTAGATTTAAGAGCTGAAGAACTTAAATTGTTTAAATTGCTTTCTGGTTTGTTTTGGTTACCCCTGTTGATGGTAAAAACAGCTCTTTGACTCATGCTGGTTGTTTAACGTTTATACAATGTAAGTATATGGACATAGGCACTTCCCTCAAACAGCAGTAGTGGTGTGGAAAGCTCACCCCTTTGGGACATACACAATGATCTACAATAATCTATTTTGTTGTGTAGGTTAGCAAGCACTTCCCTGCTGCAGAAAAATGGGTCATTAGGTCTGAGATTTTTCATGTCTTCTGTGAGAGGTCCACAAAGATGGGTTTATTGTGGTTTCTCATTAGCTATGACAAAGATGATGTCAGACAAGTTGTGCATGCCCTGTCTTATAAATAATAAATGAAAAGGACCCTGTCTCCTCTTCAGCTAATGGATTAATGTTATAGCTGGATGGAAAAACCATCAGCCTAATTTATGGAACATAGTGGAGCAACAAAATTGCTTAGACTCCCCTAAGTGTATTTATCCCTGGGCCTCCTGCTTGACCCTTTCTCTTGATCTTCAGCATGTCTCTCATCATATTGTAAAATGCAAGTAACAATGAAGTCTTACTGCTTTCTTAAAGAAATAATAGAATAAACTGCACTGTTTTTTTGGTCAACCTAAACTCTGTAATATAAAAATCTTCCACACACCCTTTCAGTGTGTCTTCATTTATCAATTATTAGCATAGCAACTGCAATCTAAAATGTGCTTCTCATTTCTTTCTTTTTATTTTAGTGCTTGCAGAAAGAGTTTTTGTTGTTATAAGCTCTTCATTAATCATAATTTTCACTAATAACGTGCAGTTTAATCAAGTAGCACAAAACGCTCTACATACACTCACGAATGCCGCTTTATTTATTTATGCAGTACCTGATGCTTAATACAGATCTCTATGAATAATGTTATGGCTGCTTCATGTGTTGAAAAGTCCATGTTCAGACCCTCGGTCATTTTCCTTCAGTGAAGAAAATCTGGGGTTTTAGGCCACCTTTTCAGTATTTTTGATTGGGGAAGAAAAAAAGGACATTAAAATTTCCCTCTAGAAAGTACTATGTAGAATTGGGTATGTTGTTAAGCAGTGGAAGAGAAGGATGTGGTGTCAAGTCATGGGCACAGCAAACCTTGGCAGAGTTTTAAGGATGTTTTTCAACAACAGTTGTTGTCATGAATGGCACCTGCTACATAAACAGGTGACATTTCAGTGCTTTTCACACATGGCAGCATCTGTAAATGACTTGGGTAATCTCAGACTTTAAAATATTTCCTCTGCGCTGTCTTGGTATGCGGGATCAAGACAGATCTGTGTTAATCTTCCTTCTGCAACATTTGGCATTCCTAGCTGAAAGTTTTCAGCATAACGTGTCCCAGTATAGAGACGAACTCCCCCCCCACCTTATGAAGTAGAAATTAATACAGATGGATTCCCTGCTTAAAAGCATACTAGTCATAGACAGAAAATGCCATACCATTTGTCATCAATTGTGGCTGACAAATGACATAGAGAAAAAAACTCACTTCTGGTCATGTCTGTCAAATCCTACCCATACTTGTACAAGTACGTAGTGATCATAAAAATATCCTCCTGATTTTTTAATAAAAAATATCACAAGAATTGAACAGAAAAAAAATTTTTATTAACATCTGTAACCAAACAACCACAACAAAAAATTAGCCATGCAACAAAAATTTCAGAAGTATGTATCTATTGGTCTGAATACCCTTTGCCAGGTACATGAACAGCACTCATCAGAGCTGATCTCACTCTTGTGCCTGTGTCTGTGTCTTAGTTTGGAAGACAGGTATCTGCCAGGGAAAACAGGAGCCCCTCTGGGAATGGAGAATGCAAAACCTCCTCCCCTCCGAATTGTTACAATCCCGGAATTGAAGGGCTCTCAGGCAAAGATGTAAGGGGATAGGAATAACAGTTCTTTACTACTGCATATAACAAGATAAACAAAATAACAACAATAACTATGGTGTTAACAACAAAAGAGAATCAGGGCGCAGTGAGTCTTTTACCACAGGGGTGCAGTCACCGTCACAGGCGGCTGGGGTGAGCAGAGAGCCCAGGGTGTCACAGCACGGGATGTGTCAGGAGCTCGGCGGCCGCAGCTGGAGCTGTGGGAAGGTCCCGGCAGCAGCAGGGGGTGCGGGACACGGNGGCTACCTTCTCCCTTGATTTTTGGCCATTTCCTTTGTCTTTCCTGAGTACCCATAAGTACCCAGTAATTAGTTCCCTAGCAATGTATGGGAGAAAATTCTGTAAGAAAGAAACCCAACCCCCAACAGTCTGACACAGCTCCTTGTCCTTTGCAGGGAAATTTGGCTGGTTACCATGTGGAACTGTTCTGAAGAAAAAAGATAGCCTGCAAAATATTCCCCACTTCTTACTCATGGACCTGCCTCTCTCCTTAGCACTAGTCATGGGGAAAGGAAGGGATAAGTCTGTGCCAGTAACCTTGTGGTAAAGAAGAACCATTTTTACACAATGCAACCATAATTACTTCAGGTCTTTTGACCTAAGATGAACCCTGTTTCTTCAAAGTTCCCACAAATCTCTCAAGATCACTGGGATGCCATAGGGGGCACAGAGACACGGGAGCAGGGCTACCCACTGGATGCATGGCCCAGATCTAGATTGGTTCTCACCTTGGGCATGGTGAGTCGGTGTGTATCTGATGTGCTAGCTTCTGCACCTGGGACCAGGTAATGCCAGGCACGTGTGCAAATCCTGAGAGGAGTGGCTGGAGAGCAGCCCAGCAGAGAGGGGTCTGGGGTTCATGGAGGGCAGCAGCTCAGTGGGAGTCAGCAGTGTGCCCTGGCAGCCAGGAGGGCAAACCCCCTCCTAGGGTGCATCAAACAGAATCACCATCTGGGCAAAAGAGGGAGTATCGATACACTTTTCCATAGGTCAGGATCAGCCTGGTCCAAAGTTTCATTTCGTCTTCTCTCCTCTCAGCAGGGGTCTGGTCTATTTGTTCAGGTGGCTGTGATGTATCTGTAGGTTCCGAATTATGTAATTCCTTCTAATAGTTGCAGATTGGGTGCTTTTCTAGATTCTAGATTTGATACTACAGTGCTACTACATCAAACAAAGGGTTATTACAAAATATTTTGCTCCCAGGCCTAAGTCAGACAGTCCAGTGGTATGTCTGGGTGCAAGGCAAAATTGATGTGTTTTGCTCTTCTACCTTTAGTTGAGCAGTCTTGTGGTATGCTCGGGTGCAAACAAACAGAACAAAATCACCAACATCAACATTGAAATTCTCTGCCAGCTGAGTGAACAACAGGGAGTTTCTGTTTCAGGAGAGCAGACTAAGGCATTTTTTTCTTAATGTATCCATTAATTTTTGGTTTATAGCCTGCAATTAGCAAATTTGGAATGCGTGAGTGAACTACTCATGATGCACAAAGGATCTGTAGTTGCCCAGAACAACTTTTCCCAGTATATAGTACTAATCTCTGATTAATTGAAAATATTTCTTACAAAAATGGCAATTTCAGAGATAATCTAATTACTTCCAATTAGAGTGAATTAACTTTAATTCCTACCTCAGTTAAGGAATTTCAGTTTCTGCACTTTTTTTTCTACTAGCCATATCATCTTGGTTCCCATGTTGAATGCTAAAAATAACAGGGAATGCTACTTGCCTTTGCTACCTTGCTCCATAATAGTTTGTGAATAAGGCTTTCTAAGTAAAAAGACCATATCTCAAATTGCACCCAGAAATCATTTGGAAGCTATTGCAGGGTAGGAGATGCATCATTCAGTGAACAAGTGCACTGCACACAGCCTGCAGTCCAAAAGTGCTGTCCTGACAAGATGAATCAGAGCTGAGTTTCATCAGATGTATTCATGTCTGCAATACACTTTTGTCTCACCTGGAGATCCCTCAAACTGGGACTGTCTCATCCCTCCCGAAGGACAGAATGACTTGGCAGGCTCATGATGTCACCAAGATTACCTCATCATAAGCTTTCCAGTAACCCAGTGTGAAGAAAGGCTCTTCACAAGAATAGTTGAGGCCAGGAGAAGAATTAGGAGAAGGTTTGCCTTCATAAATGTCCTTTGAGAGTTGTTAATCTTTTCCCCTCCATGAATATTGGGAATATATTGCAACTGTAGATGTGAAATTCTCTCATCAGGCCAGTCAAATGCAGATTTCTGTGTTGTAGCCTAAGAATTTCAATCTAACTCAAACTTTAACAAATGAGATACTGCAAAATACATTCATACAATCAATCAATCAATCACATTTATGTATATCTGATATACAGGTTAGTGCTTTGTGGCTATCAATCTTTCCTGAATTCAAATAACTGTAAACAAAAGGGGAAGCTTCCATATAATAATAGATACTCATTTAGTGAAAGAAAAAAAAAATATTTCCACACTTGGAGAAGCTTTGCTTCTCAGGACTTTCAAACTACTGTGATAAACAATTATTTCCAATCTTCATTGCAATAGCAATAATAATAATAATAATAATAATAATAATAATAATAATAATAATAATAGTAGTAGTAGTAGTAGTAATAATAGTAGTAATAATAATAGAAACTGAACTGTCCTTAGAAGACAGAAAGTTCAACTAAAATCACGACTACTCTTATGATCAGGCGTCCTTCCTTCCTGGCCATCTGTGCTGCAAAGTGACCAAAGGGGAAGATATTAGGCCAGAGAAAGTAGTGAGGCCACCTATCACATTGAAAACATTCAGGGAACAGTAATGCTTAAATCAAACATCAATTCATTTTACTCATTGAAGATAAATTTTTTAAAGTTCTGAACCCATCTAGTTTTCATTGAAGCGTTGAAGTTAGATCAATAACAATGTTTGGACATAGCTAAACCCTTCACTTATAGGTAAAAACAAAAATAATTTTAGATACAATGTGTGAAAGGATAACTTTCCATGTAGTGCATTACTTGTTATAATTATTTGGATTTTGATTTACTTAGTAAGAAAATTTCCCAAGTATATTTTTTTCTGCTTTAAACATTTGAATGTAAACGAAGAGTTATTTGTGTACATCAAACCAAGTAATTAAAGTATTTTTATTTATTATAGTTCAGTAAACCTAAGCCTGAACTGCCTGTTAGCTTACAGTACAGGAGGTAATGCATAAGGAATTTAGATATCCAGATTAGGTATTCAGCATTTAGGGCATAACTGACCTTATAGTATGTAACTATTTTAAGTTCATTTTTGGAATAAGTTCAGTTACTGTTTCAATTTAAGTGCTTGTCTGCAAAGTGTACTTTAGGTGCACTCTGGGACTTCATGTATCTGTTATAATGGTTTTCTGTGTACAGCACATTGCAGTGTTCTTTTGTGACCAAGAAGCTTGTTTGGTTTTCCTGGTATTTCAGCCACTAGTAATGTTGCAAAACAATAATTAAAGTGAGAGTTTTCCAGGGTGCTCTTGAAGAAAAGTGCTTGAAAGAGATTTTTTTTAGTTAAATCCAAATAAAAATCTAATTAAAAAAAAAAAAAAAAGAGAGAGAGAGAGAAGGAAATCTGTAAAAGTACTCAGTTCCCTTCCTTCCTGGGGAATTGCATTCCAGACAATACAATGGCCTGGTATTTCTTACAGAGACTTCCAGCCTGTATTACTTACAGAGACTGAGTTCAACAAAAACTACATAATTATTCTGAAATGTTAGTATTTTCTGTATAAGGGCTCAGTTCCTTGTCTTGTCCTTCATCTGGTTTCTCATAAGAGATTTGTGAGACTGACACCCCTCTGTCAGATAATTCAGAAACCCTTGCATAGGCAAGTCTGCACAGAACAGTATGTTGGTATGGTGGATGGTCCAGACTGTTTCAGACACTGGAAATTAGTGTTCAGCTCAGACTTAGTGAGACTCTGCTTTAGAGCAAGAAGAGCTTATCAACTAAGCTGTGTATCTCTAAAGGCATCATATTAAGCAGTCAAGTCATAACTCATACACTATTTTTTCTTCAGCTTCATAGTCCATTGTGTATATCTTTGTGGCTGCAGTGCTCTTTAGGTTTCTGTATTATGGTTCATAGACAGTTTCCCATTTCTGTGGAAAGCCCATTAAAAGATTCAGTACCAACACTAAGCACAAATGTTTCTCTTTCTGCTTGTCCTTTTTTTTATGGCAACCATTGCTTTAAATTTCAGAGAAAATGTCTTAAAATCTCCACATTTCTGGAGAACAGCAGTGAGGTCTTAACCACATGGCTCTTTCCCTCGGTTTTGTGGGTTTTTTTTAAGACTTTTTCATCCAGCTGCTATGCATTGTTGAGAAATCACTTTGAGACATTGTCATTTGGTTATCCGAGTTTACTTCATCAGAATTTGATGAAAGGATTCTTTATGCACAATTCAACCACACAGTCCCAGATGGTTACTGTGAGGTCATTTGAATACCATAGAATCAAACTTATTCATATTATTGTAAGTAATTTTTAGTTTTCCTATTTTTGGATGTAATCATACTTCTTGAGTCACCTTTTCCATAAGTGAAGTATGGCAGGTCTTGTGTTAAGCACATTTACATTTTAAGATTTGTGTTGCTTTTGTTCCTCTAAGAAAGAAATGGATAAAGTTGGTACAGGATCTATTTTTGGTTTCAGTTAACTTATTCCTTTATGTTTGAGACAAATTTCCTCAACTCAGTTGCTTAAGACAATGGACAACTGACATATCTATGCAGCAATGAGCTGTGAAGAGATACTGGATTAATCTTGAGACCAACAGGGCTGTCAGCTCTGCTTGCTGCAGTGTTAGATTGTTAGTGCTAGGCTGCTTCTGATTTTGGACCTAGTGGCTGCTCTGTTTGCTCAAGCAGCTCTGAAATCTTTTCCAGTATGAGCTACAAATGAATCCACACCAGAACTACTGCTTACCATTACCCCTTCACTGATTACTGCTGGGGGCTGTCTTTTTTTCTTTAATAATAAAGAAGTTTTCACAATGAATAAATTTCAGTGATGGTCAGATGACTGCCAAGATAAACTGTCTTTGTGAGGCAAAGAGCAGGACAGGGTTTTCACTCATCATGAGGGAACTATAGAACCTTGCTGTAAGTCATAGAATCAGAGAATGATCTGAACTGGAAGGGACCTTTAAGATCATCTAGTTCCAACCCCCTGCCATGGTCAGGGGCACCTTCCACTAGACCAGATTGCTCAGAACCTCATCCTTCAATGTGGCCTTGAAGACATCCAGAGATGGACCATTAACAGTTTCCCTGGGCAGCCTGTTTCTGTGCCTTAGCACCCTCACAGTAAAGAAATTTCTTCAGAAGTTCTTATCTAAAGCTTCTCTTCTTCAGTTTGAATCCATTTACTCTTCTCTTGTCTCTACAGGCTCTTGTAGAAGTCCCTCTCCACCTTTCTTGTAGGCCTCCTTCAGGCCATGATTAGGGGACCATGAAGCCTTCCCTCTTCCAGGCTGAACAATCCCAACTGTCTCAGGCCCTCTTCTTAGGAGAGGTGCTCCATCCCTCTGATCATCCTGGTGTCCCTCCTCTGGACCCTCTCCAGCAGGTCCCTGTCCTCCCAGTGCTGGGACCCCAGAGCTGGATGCAGCACTGCAGGTGAGGTCTCAGCAGAGCAGAGCAGAGGGGCAGAATCCCCTCCCTGGCCCTGCTGCCCACGCTGCTCTGGATGCAGCCCAGGACAGGACTGGCTCTCTGGGCTGTGAGTGCACACTGGCAGCTCATGGCCATCCTAAGAGGAGTAACTGCTGCTCTTTCTGGTGCTGGTGTGGCCTTGGAAAGGGTAGGCACAAGCAATACTTGCTTCAAAAACTGACCGCAGCGTTTGTCCTGATTTTCATCTATTAAATATTTTTATCCTTGTATGTATGTTTGTGGTGTTTCATCAAAAAACAACAATGCCTACTGTGCAAATGCACCAAAATCATCACGCTCTAGAAAAAGAATCACTTTTGTACAGGGGCAATCACTCTCTTTATATAAAATCAACAAGGGTACAATATTTTTATTGATTATAATATGATTAGCATTAATAATATAGAATTTGTAGCATTAATATTATCAACTCTATAACTATTATTAAAATATTGGCATTTCTTAATGTTTTCAGTATGTTTTTAATCTTAAAATTCTATGTGATGAAGCATGAAATCTCCTGTAATTCAAACTATAAATGCATAGCCATGAATTTTGCTGATGGCACTGATTTCCATCTGCTGGTGGTGTGGACTACTCATTTCAGTTGAAGTTGCTACACTAAAACTGTCTAGACAATTAACATACTAAGGACATGTCTACTTTATTTCCAGCATTTATAGCTTGCTGTCACATTATTGTATTTCAGTCTATCAGGTCTGTCTCAAATTTCTGCAGAACAGGTAGCTCTCAGATGCAACTCGTTACATTTGTGCCGTACCTGCAGTTGTGTGATGGCCTTGAATTTAATTGGATAGAAATGCATTTTGAACTCAGCTAGTATAAGTTGTGTGTTGACAGGAGCAATTTGCTAAAACATAAATTAAGCATTAGCTACTGCAGTACTTTGTCCACAGATTTCCTACTCAAAACTTTGGATTATGTTCAGTAATTCTGAAGGTTCTTGTATTTTTCCTATGCTGCTGGATTGACTTAAAAATTTTGATTTAGGTGTTATTGTTGAAGAAAAAAACTCAGTGTATATCATTTAGACTGATCCTAATATCAATTAGGATGGAGGAAGAGTGAACAGATAGATAATCAGACAACCACTAATGATTTTTAAAACAAAAATTTATATAGCAGTATATATATATATATGCCTCCACCTACCTGGTTTGCAGGCAAAATTAGGTATTTGTGTAGCTATTCCTGTGGTTCCTTCCTAGAACTAATCACAGGAATCCATAAAGTTGAAGATTGTTTTTGCACTTTGACTGCTAAACCTCCCCCACCAAAATTCAATTAAAGACACACATAAAATCGTCCAGAAAAGGTGTTTTATCCTAAAAGGTAATAAATTTCACAGCAGAAAATTGGCATAAGCATAGGTTGTAACTGCTTTTTTTTTCCTCCAGGAGAGATTTATGGTTGGCTATAGCAATAAATTCAGTTAGAGAATGTTCTCAGATGCTGTACTTCAGTATCATATAAAAGTATAAGGTAACCTGTATGACCAGCTCAGGCTCTGGGGAAGTCTAAGGTCAGCAAGTTAAGTGTGCCAAGATGAATCCGTGTCTGGTATCTGACAGCCAGTTTGGCTCTGTTTCTTACCATGGGAGACAACATAGACATGGCTGTGTTGAAATCTTTCTAGGATTGTAATGTGATCTGGTACCAAACTGACAACACCTTTGGGTCACATCTGTGCTGGCAAGACCAAGCACCTTCAAGGGCTATTGGAATTATTTGCTGGTGTAGATGTGTCACTTCACACTGTGCTATAACGTGCTTTTCCGCTAAGCAAACTATTTATTGTACCAATAATTTTAGGCTGGTTTTAGGTAATTTGGACCTCTCAATTTTCTGAAGAAGGTGTCGTTATCAAAAATTCTAGGAGATATTTTTGTTTTCCTACCATGTGTCAGTACCAAGAAAAGTAACATATCAAAGGGGCGACATAACAAGGGACAATCTTTGAGAGACCAAGTCTAGAAATAGAACGGAGTCTGAGAAAGTGTGTCACTCACTAATTATGGACAGTCTGTCTCCTAAAGTCATAATTAGCTTCCTATTACTTTCTATTATAATGTATTTTTCCTTTACCATTCTTCAAGGCAATTGAAGCTGCTCAAATAACTTGAAATAATTTTAATGTGTGATTTTTTCTAATGACATTTTAGGGGAACTGGTGTAAGCTACCCTTGTCTTCCAGCCATGGGTGCACACATTGTGCCTGGACCTCTTGAGCCTGGCTTTCCACTGCAACCAAAATGTCTTTCCTTAGCACTCCCCTCCCAGCTGCAACCCATTATGCAGCTAGGCTGCAAGAGTTTTTCTCTCTTTGAAATCAGTCACATCTGGGAAAATGGAGCAGGATTTGCAAGGCCTTTTGCTTCAGTTTTTATTACTTAAGTATGACATAAGGGTGGACTTTTCTTTTGATTATAAGGTGGATATATATCTCAGCATCCACAGAAAGAAAAATTTATACTGAAGCCACTTAATTCTTCATCATGCTTGTCACAGTAAACACGCATTCAGAATTCATACATTTCAACACTTTATTTACTGAGTAGTTAAAATCTTAAGAATTAAAAGAACCCCAGTATTCAACCACAAATTCTACTTCCCTTTCTTTCATACCATTTGTTACCATTTTAGTATCATGCTTACATCTAATTCATCTTTTGCAATCTACCCACGGTTGTTTTCCTTTCTGGGTCAGGAAGGAATGTCTGTGTGTTGCTCTTTGAAGAGGGACATATGCAACTGCACATTATGAAAAGACTTGCCAACACTGTTAGAGGCTCAGAGAAGGATTTACATTTGCACAGATGCAGAACAATAATGGAACACCACTGTCAGTACTCCCAGCTCTCTTAAACTTATCTTCCTTGGGTAATAACTTAATATTGAAGTATGTTGTTTTCTGCAGCTTGACAGCACATGCCTTGCCTCACTTGTACACTGTTCTGGTGCTACAGAAATTCAGTGGAAACCGTTTCCAAAGGTAGCATAGGGTAGATAGGGTATATAGCTTGGGATTGGGAATTAGCTGAGAAGAGTTTGAATCCTCCCAGTGGAAAGTCATTGCAAGGTAGTTAATTCCCCTAGCTGCAAGCCATTTGAATAGAAGGGCAAAATCCTTCTCCATAAATGTCTGCCCAGCCTGTTATTTTCCTTGATGGCATAATTTTATATCCAGACTGTAATACCTAGCGTAGAGGAATATATATCCTAAGGCAGTTGCCAATTGTACTGGTTTTGGCTGGGATAGAGTTCATTTTCTTCCTAGCAGCTGGTACAGCACTGTGGTTTTGAATTTAGTATGAGAATAACATTGATATCTTACTGATGTTGTAGCTGTTGCTCAGTAGTGCTTACTCTCCATCAAGGTTTTTCAGTTTTCTGTGCTTTAACAGCAGGGAGGTGCACAAGAAACTGGGAGGG
>WAAG01009427.1:10547-26016 GCA_013390105.1 Tichodroma muraria | reverse complement strand
GTGCTCTTTCAAAATAAATTACTCAGAGTCAGTTTTATCTTTAAATACATTCTTGTGGAAGTCTTCTTACATCAGTATTGGAAAGACTAAATGACCTGCTCAAAAGTCGGATTTCTGCTTATTTTATGCTCTCACTGTTACCATTAAGAGAATTCTTTGGACATATTGCAGTAGAAATTACTGGTGTTTTATAAATGTATCTGTACTTTCCTATTTATTTCAGTACCAAAGGGCCAATGGCAGTTATGTACAGCAATGCAAGTTCTTAACGCTTAAGTCCGGTCCTGTGCGTATAATAAATGAGATCTACTCTGAAGAATTTGGAAAGCCAGGAGGTTGCAGGGTTAGCCTGCTATGGAATACCAGGGGACTGGGGCCCTGATCCCCAGTCCATTCTTATTTGTAAAAGCACTTCAGCACATATGTATCTGTAGGCATGTGTTTAAGACCCATTGACATCAATGAGACTTTAGCTGATGCTTAACCTCTGAGCATATGCTTAAGTTTCCTGCTGAATAAGGAGGGCCTTGAGCATATGCTTAAAAATACCCTGCTGAATTGCTGATCTCTCTCAGGCTTCTAGCCTGCCCCAAATACAAACCTTTACTTGCTCCACTAGGTCACTTGTTTTGGCTTGGACTTCAGATTTTTTCTTTTTTAGCATTTCCTTTTCGCTCAGCTGGCCAGATCTATTTTCTACAACCCCCATTATCACACACACATGTTGTTCATTATCACTCCACATTGCTCCACATTACAAAGTCGAGTACCCAGTTGGTTAATTTAATACATTCAGTGAAAGTGCTATCTATTTATAGTTTTCTGCAAATTTAAAATTGTGTATGGAAAAAGCTGCTGTCAGTTAAACAAACATGTTGTTTATATTCAGGTGCTGCTGGGATACAAACCTTTCACTATAATCTTTTCACACTCTCACTGTGCAACATTATTACTGCATTAGGTGGGATATTTAAAAGGTTCCAAAAATCCATTGTAGCTCTCTCAGGCTTTTGGATAAATTGTAATTACTCTTGGCCACAGTATTTAGTGCAGAAGATTTTTTTACCAAAAATACTGTTTTGTTAATGCTGATTTTTTATGATGTTACTTTATTTCTACTGGAAATTTTCAATTTCCTGCAGCAAATACATCCAAATTTTTTTTTTCATACTAAATCATGTTTCAGGAATAAATATTTCTGAATCATTTTAGTTTATACTATTGGGGCTTTTTGGCAAAAACCCTTAATATTTTGAATCACAGTCACACTAAAACACACCTTGAAAATTCTCAAAAATTTCCCATGATGAAAACCTGCAACTTCAAAGGAAAAAGTTCAAATAAAGATTTCTTTTTTCACTTCCCATGTGAAATAAAATGTGACACATTCCTTTTACTTATAGTTAACAATGCAGAATTTACCTGGTGTCTTTTACTAGTGCCAAGAGAAGCTTGTGAAAGAATAAGCTAAATATGGACTGACTATTTTGAATTTTTATGCAGCAGTCATTGTGTTAGAGGACTAACTGTGCTGATCCAAGCCATGGATGTGAAATCCCACAAAATTCATGGGTCTTAACGTGTTTCTTAGGTCTAGTAAAGGCTCTGAATGTGCCTGCAAGTCATGGCTTTCTCTTAGAATGCAGAAAAATATACATACTTTGGTGCACACGAAAAGATTAAACATATCTCAATTCTAACAGTTGTCTTTGGAAATGAAAATTATTATTTACTTAACTGTTGTTTTCATTATCTGATGTCCATTTTCAGATTTTTGCCATTGAATATTCATGACTACAATGGTTTCTGATACACACAATGTTTGAATACATTTCTTGGACGAATCCAGAAAACCACATTACGTCAAAAAATAATAAACCGCTAAGACCATTTCATGCTTTGTTGGCTTCAAATAACCAGAAGTACCCTGAAAAAGGTTTCCTCCAACTTTCATCTGCATTTGAATTTGCCAAAATTCAGATGTTTGGTGCACTTTGCTGCTTTGCTCCTGGCTTCGGTCACTGCAACTTACTAGTAGAGCAGTGGATTTTGTTTTCCTTGCAAGTAAGGAAGACACTCTTTTTTTCTTTTTTTTTCTTTTTTTTTTTTCCACTGAAGCAGCACGGTTCAGGCGTAAGGGGACATTTGTATCTTGCTCACAACACACGCCCACACCATTAGCTTGCAAGGTGTTGTCCCTGGCTGATGGAATCCAAAGCCTCCAAATTCCCAGTGAGGGAAATTTGCAGTATCGCTGAGGCACATGGGTCCTGTGTGTGTGCCAGAAACTACCATGATCAGAGTGGGTATCTTCCAGGACAGATGGAATCCAACATGTATTTTGTAAGATTTGAGAACAGATTGGATTCTTATTTCAATGAAAAATTCCTTCTGCTGCCTTTTTTTTTTTTTTTTTTTTTTTTTCTGACTCAGCATATTGTTTGCAGCTGGACAAGAGTGGGAATGCCTGTGTAGAAGAGTTATATGACTTTCTGGAAAAACTAACTAGTATGGAACTAATTGCAGCCCACCCAAACCTAGCAGGAGGCCGGGTTTTCCTTTCAATTAAAAGCATTCTGCTAGAAGGCAGCACAAAAACTGATGTGTGTGTTCTGATGAGCACTTAATAAGAGCTTTCATGGGCTTTGAAAAAAAATAAAAGATCTTCAGGAATGAAGGCAAATAGGCCATGGAATTTAAAGAAAAATATTAACTAGGGGGTCCAATTCCAAACCAGAAGCTAGGAATATCTTTCTTGTAAAGAATTTCTCATCTACTAAATAGAACTGGAAGAAAAATTAAAAAGGCCATTATTAATTGGACTGTTCACATTTATTAGAACTTCTATAGCAAGCTGGTACTGCTGATCTTCTCAATTCCTCTTGTTAGCTAAATTTCTGGTTCCTGCAACTCTCTTGCTTATTTGGAGTCAGGTAAAAGACACAGACTCTATTCTGGTTGTAAGACAGATGGAGTTGGGAGAGCAATTATCTCTTAAAACACAGGGAGCTGTGATTTAGGACAGGAATTTTACTGAGGAAAGCTCAGGAACAGCTTGGCTCAGTTAGCAATTTTGTTTGTGCTCTTATTACTCAAATTACTGACAAAATCAACTCATCCCCACAAGGCTAAAGGATTTGGATTAAATATGGTGGAGGGGAACTCTTCAAAGCATGCTGTCTGGTCTTCCAGATGGTAAAAATGAGGTTTGAAGCTGCCTGCTGTACAAAAGAAATTGTGAGCAGGGAAGACAGGAATGGAGATGAAGCTGTGGAACAGCAGGGGGAGGTGGTCTGATCTCTAGTGAAAGATAGGCTAGAAATGGTGATGACTGAATGATTTACTCCTGTCAAGTGGGATAGGGATCTTTCACAAAGGGCTGGTAGACAGGGAAAGGTAAGAAACGCTGAGGGAGTCTGTGTAGAGCGGGCTTCTGATGGGAAAGGGCCTGAGGAATGCCCATGGTGCTGTGATGCACTGTCGAGGAAGAGCACGAGGTGCATGTGGAGTGTGCTGTGCAGACTGAAAACTGACATACAAGGAGCCCCCATGTCAGGGGGTGACAGGAGTGCACACAGGGAAAGGACAGCTGGAACCTGGTGGGTTAGAGGTGAGGGCCACAGCACTATTGCTGCTCTGGCACAGCCGTGGGCATGGGGAACCAGGAGACCTGCTGGAATTTTTGTGATCCCACTGAAAGCTGGGCTACTCTACCATCATATACAGCCATTTTCACCCTCCTAAGATGCACATTATTTGGGGTATAGTATGGAGAACCTTTCCTCCTCCTCTTTTAGAAATGTAACCAGTATTTTAAAAGTACTTTTTCATGTTTTGTAAGTGAAAGGGCCCTGCTATCTGCTGAGAACCTCTGTCTGTCTTTGAAGAGTAATGTCTGAATAAGGATTATTTTCCATACAATAATACCGGAGAAAGATGTAATCTTAGTATTGTGGTGCAAATCGCAAAAATAATTTCTGCTTGCTTGGTAACTTCATCCTTTGAAGTATCCAGATTCTCTCAGGGGTGTATGTGACCTCACCTTCTAGTTACCAAACTTTTCCAAATGTCGGATTACACTCAACACCAGATTAGGAATGTGCTTGACATTTCTTTATAAGGTGCAGGAAAATATCTGGGTGGAGATGAAAGCAGATACAAGTGTAACAGGAATACTGGAATAAATTATATATTGCTACTATTACACTTCTCTTCCTGTGTTTCAGCCTACCTCTGTGCTGGATCTTTGGCTAACATTCAGTTGTCTGCATACTTGCTGAGGATTCATAAGAAGTTTGTTCATTATAAATCTGAATCACCTGAGAAAAGGAACTGCAACACTTTACTCTTTAGCTTTCATATTCAGGAAAGCTGACAGTCTCTTTTTACACCCTTGACTGTTTATGTATACAACTTAAATTACAGGTGGTGTTTCTGGTGCCATACAGCTGCCAGTTTGATGACCATGGACTACTGGAAATGCCAGAAGAGTCTTTGAATCTGCTGCTATTTGTATTCAAAATTTATGTGTGGAAAACTGTAAAGCAACACCTGAAAATGCTTCAAAGAAATTTTGTTTTAAAATCATAAGTATGATGAATATTTTTCAGGAGAGTCAATTACTGATCATGAACCTATCTTCTGTCCTTCACTGATAAACCTTTGTAAAACCTCAAGACAAAACTAAACCATTTGGAATAGAAAAGAAACAGGAGTTTGCTGGGAGCTATGTGGGGCTACTCTATAGGAGTGCTGAGCTCTGGTTATGACATGAATAATAGAGGCATCATCAAGATAATAATCTCCAGGCATTCAATATTTCTTATTCATTCTTATTCAATAGCATTCCTATGGTGCATTCAGTATTCAGTTGGCATGGCTTATGTTAATACATTGTTGCTTTTCTTAGACAGCATGGGTCTTAATATTTATCATAAACTTGTTTAAGGGAGTTCAGTTCAATGAACTGAAAAATAAACCAAGCGTGTCTGTTGAATGATATTGCTGGTATGTTTACTTTTCTTAGTTAGATTGGTACCTATTCACTGCTAGCTTATTTTTCCTGAGCAGTCTCCGTTTTCAATCTGGGGTGCGGCTAAAGGGACCATTTAGTTAATCTCTTGCATCTTGACCTCTTCCTTGTTTGAACCTTAGTTCTGGTACTTACAGAAATGGCCATTGCCTGTGCCTTCTCACTAAGTGCTGCTTTAGTTTTCTCTCTCAGTAAGTTCCTTCTCTCTGGCCACTGTCTCACTGCTTAAAGGAAACCATCAATTGTGTCCCGTTCTGGTTTTTATAGAGACCAATGCAAGGGCTCTCTCTGCCATTTTCAAGCCTTTTGTCCATCACGGCATAGTAGGATTGTCTGATTGTCAACAGATATGTGAGTTGACCTTTACATGGTATCTAATTCAGATTCAATGTTCTTGTGTGAATGAGTTTGTAGCTGCTCGTTTACTCTACTCCCTTCACAGCTCTTGGATAACTGAGTTCCTCTGCCAAGCCTCAAGTCTCTCCTGCCAACACCACTTCAGCCCAGTGGTCTGCTTTGGCTTCATACTGCTTAGTATCTCCCAAGGAAGAAGCTGTGACTTATGGACCTTTTTGACTGTGTAAACATCATTTTTGCTTCCTTCCAAACCATTAGGTTGGACATCAGGATGAGTTTCTTCATAGAAAGTATTGTCATGCCCAATGCACTGGCTGCCCAGGGAAGTGGTGGAGTCACCATCCCTGGAGGTGCTCAAGAAACAACTGGCCACGGCGCTTAGTGCTGTGATTTAGTTGACAAGGTGGTATTCAGCCAAAGGTTGGACTTGATGATTTCAGAGGTCTTTTCCAACCCTAATGATTCCATGGTTCTATTGTTACAGGCCCCAGTAGTTATCCAAAGCCCTTCTTATCCTGCAGCTGGCTAGTGGGAATGTAAGGGTAGGTTAGGTGGGCTCAGTGCTGAGGCTATGCTGCCTGTGTGGATACCAGGCTATGGCCTTGCCTTACCACATCATCTGCTGTCACTGACACAGTGACTTCCAGTATGGTAGCTTATAAGACAGAAGCAAATGATAGAGAGGATCTGCAGATGATTGACACTGGGGTTAGCAGACCATAATGTTAAAGGCTGAGCAGTACTTGAGATTTAAGTGATTACTCTTCTAATCATTTTGAAACCTGCATGTGTCTGGATTACCTTGTACTATGCTTTATCTCCTGAGGCTTTAGATATAATCTTGATTTCTGAACTGTGAGTTGTTTGAACAAGGGGTCCCCAAGAGTTTCCTGAGAAGTGAAAGCAATTCATAAAATAACCAGGTGGCCACAATGTTTCAATGTTTTTTCTTTGCCTTGTTCCTAGAAGAAGCACTGTGTGTGTGTGTGTGTGTGTGCATCTGAGAGCACACAGGCAGAGCCTGTGGTCCCACCCTGAATGATCAGTGTCACTTGCCAGTCCTGCCCATGCAGTGCAGACTGCAGCATCTGCACAGGACAGGACTGGGTAAGGCACTCTGCAGCTGGCCTATCCTGAGGAAAGTGGGTGGCTCAAGGGCATGTTCTGTGGTCACTGAACCTGCACATAACCTTTACAGTGGAAGTTGAACCTTATCCCTGGCAGAAACCTGAGAGTGACTGTGAGTCTGTTGTTGCTGTTGACCTCTGTCTGTCAGGGGTTATGTTTTTGTTTTGTTTTCACTATTGGGCAATGTGCCCTACTAAACTATAGTTAATTTTGAAGGTGCTATGAGGTTCTTTTGGAAGGCAGAGAGGCCACTTGTTTTCTCATGCAAGTATTTAAGAATGATTGCTGACTTGTGACTACTTTGCAAACCTGAGGGAATACTCCAGAGAGTACCAATATCTGCTAATTAGTTAGTATTGATTAAAAAAATTGGAGACAAAGGACACTTGTGATATTGTAATTGTACTTCCTGAAAAACAGACCTGATTGTAATTCAGAGGCATTCCTCATACACAACCCTGTCAGTCTGATCTGTTTTGTAAGAGTTCTTGATAAATTATACTTCTTCAAAACTGAGAAATAAGGAACAAGGATAACAGTGAGAAGGAATGGGAATCTTTTTGGGTTTCACAGGCTGAGGTCTGGTATTTGAAAAGATCAGGAAGGGAAGATCGTAAGTGGATTGAAAGAAGCACAAAACTACTTGTGACAGTAGTGGAGGGAGGGGACTAGGATGGGTGTACTTATCTTCAGGGAAATATTGGGGCTATTAGGCCAGTGGGGAGAGTTCTGTTTTGTATCTGCATCTGTAGGAGCTGTTCTCGACTAACTGTGGAGAGAGCCAAGAGGAATTAGCATCTCTAGGCTAAAATTAGCCTTACTGGAGTCTGCTTTAGGAAATGACTGAGCTCATCTACTCCACCACTTACTCCAAGGCAATTATCTACGTTTATTGCCGGTACTGATGAAAGTGCTTCATAAAACTCTGTAACAGATTGGGACTGTTGAATTTCCACTGCACCACCACGCTAGTCTTGCTAGAGAAAGAAGTCTCTAATGTCAACCTAATCCTCTTTTGCTGTAAGTTCAGAGCATTTTTGACTAATTCAAAACCAGACATGTTCATGCTAACTGGTTAATCTCCTTCATGTTGCACTACTCTAAAGTATTATCACAATTTTGTAAATCAGTCTGGGGTTTTTTCCTAGACTTAAATATTCTGAATTCCTTCAGCAATTCCTAATTTTCCTCATATTTCTAGACATCTTCTTCAGATTCCCCACAAGAGGCTGGCATCTTTTGTGAAGTGCTGTGCCACCATCTGACAATGAGACATGGATTGGAAGAATTACTGCTTTTATGACAATGCCCTCATTGCTGCTTCTTTAAAGAATTGGACTCTTTTTTTCTTTCTAACCTGTTAAAATGGCATTTCTTGATAGCTTTTTCCCTAAATTCCATTGTCCTTTTTGCTCTTTGCCACTTCACATGTCACAAACCCACTTCCACCTTCTTTACCTCATCCCTCCCTATTCCTTGGAGTGGAGTCCAGGCAAGTGCTGTCCTTTTTGCTTCAGGACAGACACATTTCAAGAACTTGCTGGGAAGGAGTCAGCTCATGTATCCTACACATCTAGACACTAGATGTATCACATGTATCAAGACCAGATGTCCAGTCTGTCTCTCCAGTCAGTGGATAGGAGCACTCCCAGAAGTGTTTGACTCCATTTAGAATATCAGCCTAGGATTAATTGCTCTTGTCAAATATTTATCTCTGTTCACTGACTATAAAAGTGTTTGAATGCTTGGCCAACTTGAACAGGCTTTGTAATATTCCTTTTTTTCAGCTAAAGGTTGGGAAACTCAAAACACCAAATTATATGCTTGAGGTAATTTTTGTTGCAAGCGTCACAAGCTTTGCTATGTGAATTTCCCAACGTGATATTATGCTGTGCTCTAATCCAAGACAGTCCCAATAGTCTTCTAGCCCTTTTAATATTGTCCAAAGATCTTAAAGCAGGAAGTCTTTCTCTGTTTGGACTTCAGAGAAAGTGTATGCATGTTTAGTATATCAGAATTTTCCTTCCCGCTGAACAAATTGTAACCTTCTCTAAATATTCCAGTTCTATATATCATCCAATGCAAATGAAATATTTCAATAAGACCTTGGGCTCAACACTCTTTTCCCCTTAAGTGGTTCATGGAAAAGAGATGGTTCATTGTCTACCATCGTCCTTTAGCCTCTATAATTTTAGTGCAAATTTACCTTTAATTATTTTAAGTCCCTCCTATGGCTGCCCTCATTTAACCATCCCCTGAGAACTTCAAATTCAAGTGTCCAGCAATTTTGGTTTAAAACTATGCTCATTATGTTAGCAAACCAGTGTGCAAATATATTGTTCTTTGTTAACAGGAAGCTTTAGGATCTGAGGGAAGATAGTGGAAAGGTGGGTCACTGAGGAAAAAAACCTGCAGAAGAGGTCAAAACACAAGCCTAAATCCATTTGACTTTGAAAGTATCAACAGAAATTTGAAAAATAAAATTAAAAACCTAGTTTTTATCCAAAATTTTGCAGTTCTAGCAAACCTCTTCACTAAACTAAAGTAAAATGCCAGTTTTTTTAATGCTAGTTAGTCATCTCACATGAAAAGAAAATCAGGTTTATTTTAGCAAGACGGGTTTTCTTGTGGTTTGTTTCCTATGCTGATGTTAACAGGACTTGAAAGTGTACGTGAAATATAAAAGAGTAGAAGTTTGTCACTGGAACTTTTGTATTGCAGGGTAGTTTGAAGCAGAGTTTTCTTTAATCTAAAATTAGTTTGAGGCTGAGAGATCTTATAAGAACAAACCTGCATGCCTGGCAGTGATCTGTGTGATTTCCATCCTGCTCCAGTGTGAAATGTTGCGTTCTAAGCAGGCAATGAAATTCTCTAATGCTCTAACTTTTTCCGTTGGCCTTAGGAAAATGTCAAACCTGGTTGTGATTGTACTTCATTAAATAAAATAGCTGTTAGACAGTGTTTCATAGAATCACGGAATGGATTGGACTGGAAGAGACCATAGTTTCAATGAATTTCAGTTCATATCCAGTTACTAGAGAACTGGCCCCACCTAATGCATCCCATCAGACTTAAATAGCTTAACAATTGTAACATTCTGCATTGATTTCAGAATTTCAGACGGTTGTTCTGACACCAGATTTGCAAGCAAGATACGGGATTATATTTGCCCCTCCTTGAGGAGAGGGAAAGCTGTTTGCAATTTCAGCCTATGTGTCACATCAAGCTCTCTGGAACTTTTTATGTTGCACCCAAATCTGGTCTAAGCTCATTCGTGAATCCTTCTGCTCCAAGACTCCTGATAGATTCATGGCAGCTTTTGTTTGATGGCAGAAGAGTCTGTTGTATCCTCTTTCTTTTGTACCACTGGTGGCTCTGTGAATCTAGACCTTCTATGTGCTTGAAAAATTGCTGGATAAATGCTGTCAGTGATTTAGTAGACTGTCAAAATGGCATGTGTCTGTATGTCACTGATGGCAGTTATGCAAGTGATGGAGTTGCTTAACAAATGAGCTCATAAGAACTTGAATACAAGTATGCAAATAACTGCTTCAGAAAGCATTGTAAAAGTTCACACATTAATTTACTTGCTTTAGGTGTTAATATTTTTTCTTTCTAATCTTTGGATATCAGATTCTGAAGCCTAATTGTAGTTCTGGGAAAGAATTCTTTTATAGGATGCCTACAGAACTTGGTCCTTAATTCTGTGAAATGAGAGTTTAAGTATTTAGATATTTATAGCTATCTAAGTATTTAGATACTACTTAGATAGTCTGTAGGTCTATTCCCTAATCAGAAGCTAGAAAAAATGAGCATTTTTGAGACTTGAGAAAGGTTGAACTTATGAAGAACAAGCTTTTATTTATAAACAGGACTCAGAATGAAGCTCATTATGGTAGTTTACTGTAAGACCATGAAGACCAGACCCTCAGTAAATTTAAACCCTCAGTAAATTACCATGGCTTCACTGAATTCAGGAAAGCTGCATCCATTTATACCAGTTGAGGATGACAAATTTCCAAGGCCTGGAAGTGGGCGGAGGCATGAAATTACTTCAGTATTATTACTTCAGCAAGGCCTTCTACACATGTTCCTACCATGGGACCACCATGGAGCATTTGTCTGAGGAGCAGTTTTGTCACATCAAACTAAATAAGTTTCTGTTGCGGCTCTCAGCACTCAGTCCCATCAAGGCCCTCACATGGCTGCTCCAGCACACAAGAATGCATTCAGGAAGGAGCTGTGATCAAAGCTCTGCTGAAGCTGGGAGTCTGGACAGAGGACCGGAGCAGCTCCACAGAGCAGCACACCCAGGCTGTGTGCTCTTGGGGGAAGGAGGAGGTGAGCTGGCTGCAGCTGGTGGGCGTGGATTTCAGTTCTGCTCCAAGTTACATGTCTTCACTTATGTTTCCTTCAATGTGAAATTTTGTTTATATGTATTTAATTCACTTTAACAATTTGCTCTAATTTGTCTGTCTTTATTAGACATCATAGAAAAAAATCCAAACTGTATCAAAGAAAAAGCCAAGTCAACTGAACAAACTTGCTTGATGTAGGTTTTTCAAGAGTCAGTGATTCACAGTAGTTGTAGTCTTGGCCTTACTTAAGTTTTTCAGATTTTGCTGAGGGTAGGGATACATCTGGGGTAGTTCCCTGCTTGCAAGTTGCAGCAGATGACTTAGAGCTCCTCTCTCCCAGAAATGAATCTTCTGAACATGAACCGGCAATTAAGCTTCATGAACCAAACTGAGCTTCATGAATTGAGTTTCATGAACCAAAAATGCTGCCAAAGTGGTCTCATTCACACTTCCTGTCTGCATGTGCAACCACATACCTAGGGCTGGCTGTGGGACTGAGAGCCTCTGGGAGCTGATTCAACTCACTGTAGTAGCAGAAAACAAGCCCAGCAAAGAAGTGGATGATTTTCTGCTACACTTCTGTGTAGTGAGTTAAATTGCCACAGCAAGGGTCCCGTGAGCATCACAGCACAACAGAAGCGATGGCTTGGTGTGGCTGGAGTAAGAGTGGGAACAGGAGGGAGATACCCTCCCTAACTCCTTTTGGGAGCGTGCTCAGTTGGCCTTGCTGAGCATGGAACTGTGAATTTCCAGTTCCAGAGGCAGAGGAGGAAAGTGCCTAATTTATTTGAGAGCCTAAAATGTTAGACAGTTCTCAAAAAAAGGCACAATGGATCACTCTTGGTTTACGTGGATTTCGTGGATTTCGTGGATTTTAGAGGCTAAAGTTTCATCTTTGGCAGATTTGAGCAAGCTTGATCCCACCCTGGAAGATCTGCTTATAAAACAAACAAACAAAAGAGTTGTTCTGTGTTTTGCACTGGAACGCCACTAACTGTGTTAATGACAATGGGGACCACCAATAGTGTGAACTCCCTGTTCTAATGCAATACTTCCAGGCTTCTTTATAAGAGGCATCAAAGGCAAAAAAATTCTGCATTAGCTCTATGGGAGCTGTGTGCATACATCAGAGGGCAAATTTGGCCCCCAGTGTTCTCCCTGCAGTGAATTTGAGTCTCTGATAGCATCAGTGCAAGAAGAATAGAGCAGTAGCTTAGGAGGCATGTGGCATTTCCTGGCTGGGTGCAATGGATTCCCCAGCTGAAACCAATAAAAATCAGTTCAGGAAGAATTTTTCAGAAAATCGGTGGTGAAAATGACAGTCTTGAAATGCTCACACAATTCTTGCAGCTGTGGAGTCCTTAAAGTCAATGAGTTCCAGGAAAAATGACAATAGTTCTGGAAACTTTCCCATGACTGCCTCTGGGCAGGCATTCAGAATAGCTCGTTTACTTCAACGATGCTAATTCATTAATCATTAGAATACTTTTGTTCAGTTCCCTTTGAAGTTGGCCACAACTTTTCTTTTCTCCTAAGATGAAATGTGGTCAATTATATCCATACATGGATATAACACGGGGCAGGTTCTTCTCTTTGACAAATTATTTACTTGCTCTGTCAACCCAGACTTCTTGCTCTCTGATGTTTCTCAATTGTATATACTAACCAGAAAAATGTTGCATGTGGTCCAGTTTTGCTGTGTTAGATTGGCTTTTATTTCAGCTCAGTCCTTTATGTCCTCAGTCGCTGTGGCAAGCTTTGTTGTGATTGGTCCTTAATTTTCTTATTAGAGCGCACATCATTTTTTGTGCTCACAGCCAACTGTAGCACTACCCTTTCAAAGGCACGACTAGTCCAGCAGTACCCCTGCTCCAGGGACTGATAGGCTTTGACAACCTCCCTTGCCCTTCCTGCCTTTCCTTCCATTTTGGAGCTGATGGGTGACCAAACTTCAAGCCAGACGGTGTCACAGCTCTCCTCTGAGAAGACTTAGTCTTACCTAGCCCTGATTTTCTAGCAGCTTGGGCCCTCCAGCACTGCAGCTCACTCTATCTCTCCCAGTCCTCTTCAGAGTATCTGGTCTCTCCAAGAGGCTTTATCCTCTCCTGCAGATGAGGCTTCATGAGGCAGCTGATTCAGCCCATGAACTTGCTTCTGGTGAAAGGGGCAGGCCAGTTCCTGGACACACGCTCCATTTGTCTCCTTTCTGTCATCCCTGGGATGTGTCTGATCCATTAGCTCACTAAAGTGGTGAAAAGTACCCATTTTTTCTTGATTTGTTTTGTTTTGTTGGGTTAGATTTCTGCCAGTTTAGTGAGCTAAATTCACTTTCCAAGGGGTTCAAATGAATTCAAGAGCTGGTGAAAGGGAAGGGTAGGTCTCCATAGCTGGCAGCAAGAGAGGGAGCAAATCCAGTGTTGGTTAAACTGAGCTGTTTTGGAAAAGTACGGCAGCCACTGCTGCCTTTTGCATGTTCCTTCAAGCACTCGCTAGATTGAATGTCTCAGAAGAGATTAACAGAGAGTGCCTGGTTTGTGGATCTGAAGAAGGTTCAGGCCTCAGGTAGGTGTTGAACTGCTCAGGCAGTTCATCCTGTGGTGTTTCCCCGTGGTTGTCCAGAAATGAATTTTGAAGAGCTTCAGGGGAGATGTAATTTGGGGACATCAAGAAGCAGAACACTCAGCAGTTTTGGAAATCAGTGCCTAAATTCTATCAAATGTCCCATTTGTTTGTGGGTATTTCTTCCTTCTGTTTACCCAAGAAAGTTGTGTTGGTGAGGATTTCTGTTATAGTAGGATATCATACTGGTGCTCATAGGCTCTATTTGGACTTGCAGTTTTAGCATGTAATGCTGAAAATGATCCACAAGAGAGGCTCAACAAATTCTGCAGTAGGTAAGGGACCTCTCCAATGATATTCTGAGATATTGTCAATGAGATATGACAGAGAAGAACAAACTTCTGTCTCACTGTAATGTTAGAGACCTCAGCTACTCACTGTTTTGAGACAGCAGGATTGACACTAAAAAATAACTGTGACCTGCAAGGAAATCTGCTGCTGGCTGGAATCCTAAACCCTGAAGATTTTTACATCTTATTTTGTTCTGGATTTCTGCATCTCAACTAGTCACTCAAAATCAAGACAAGTAGAGCAGTAAGGGTACATGGATCATTCCCTATTTTAGTTGTTCATCCTACTGCATCTGTGTTTCTTAACTGGAGAAACATGATTTTATGGATGAACCACTCAGTGAATGAGGAATTGGCTGGATGGTCATGGTCAAAGAGTGGGACATCCCTCAAGGACTGGTGTTGGGATGGCTGCTCTTTAACATCTTTGTGGCTGACACAGACAGTGGGAGTGAGCGCACCCTCAGCAGGTTTGCTGATGGCACCAAGCTACAAGGAGCAGTCAACACACTGGAGGGAAGGGCTGTTATCCAGAGGGACCTGGACAGGCTTGAGATGTGGCTCTGTGTGAACATCATGAAGTTTAACAAGGCCGAGGGCAAGGCCCTGCCTCTGGCTCGGAACAATGCCAAGCACAAACACAGACTGCGTGGAGAATGGATTGAGAGCAGCCCTGAGAAGAATGATTTGGGAGTGATGATTGATACAACTCTCAACATGATCACAATGTGCCCTCACAGCCCAGACCGCCAACCACGTCCTGGGCTGAATCAAAATGGGTGTGACCAGCAGATCAAGGGAGATGATTCCCTCTACTCTGCCCTTGTGAGACCTCACCCAGAGTACTGCAAACAGCTCTGAGACCCCAACAGAAGAAGGATGTGGAGCTGCTGGAGCAAGTCCAGAGGAGGACCATGGAGATGATCAGTGGGCTGGAGAACCTCTTATACGAAAAACAGGCTGGGAGGATTGAGGTTGTTCAGCCTGGGCAAGAGNGATTGAGGTTGTTCAGCCTGGGAAAGAGAAGCTCCAGGGAGACCGTCTAACACCTTTTGGTACTTAAAAGGGAGTGACAAGAAAGCTGGAGAGGGACTTTCTACAGGAGCTTGTAGTGACAAGGGGCAATGGCTTTAAGCTGTAAGAAGGTAGGTTTTGATTAGATATTAGGAAAAAATTCTTTTACTATGAAAGTGGTGAGGCACTGGTGAGTTATGGGTACCCCATCCCTGACAGTGTGCAAAGCAAGGTTGGATGGGGATTTGAGTAACCTGTTTAGAGAAAGGTGTTCTTGCACAAAACAGGAACTAGATGATTTTTACCATCCCTTCTTACCCAAACTATTTTATGATTCTATGAGCTGATCATCATTATCAGGGGCAGTACTGCCATCAGTTTCTGTGTGATTCATTCTGGAGGAGAAAAAGAGAAGTTCTCCAACACTGTTATATATTGGAACTATTCATATTCCTGGTGACCATGTTCAGCTGTTTCTATGTGAATTTCTGGCTGCACGAAGGTTACATATGTCTCTGCTTGAGTGGAAGGGCTGAGAGTCTGGGTAGATCTACAGGTAACTGAATCCATGCCAGAAATGGGACACTATCCTGGGGAGGAAACACATAGGTCCGAAATTCTCATTGTAGATAAAAACAAACAAACAAACAAAATCAAAATGAAACAAAACA